>JAWQEG010001803.1:112500-209547 GCA_033782935.1 Petrolisthes cinctipes
GTCTCTCGATATACAATGAATGGATGAATAAATACGTGTACCCACCACCACTTAAGCATTTTACACTCAGTCCCTCATTGAAAACCAGCAAATGAATGTTTTCCCAGGCTAATTCTGTTATTCATTACCATACAGACGAAGGGATATATTTACTGGGACTCATGTGTTAAAAGGATACCGGTAGTGTTAAATTCTGTTATTCATTACCTTACAGACGAAGGGATATATTTACTGGGACTGTGTTAAAAGGATAGTGCTAAATTTAATCATCTTATAAGCCCGAGATCTGAAGCAGGTGGTTTCTGGACGACAGCCCACCCAAACCATCATGAGGCCACACACACACACACACACACACACAATCATGTCGAACCAATGGAGGCTTTGGGTGGGCTGTCGTCTAGAAACAACCTGGATACTCCAGACCTCGATTGGGCTTCGACTCAGGTTGGCTAGAGCAAGGTCAAGGGAATATACTATGTATTCCCTTGACCTAGGGCTAGAGTTTTGTTGTGGATTGCGAGTATACCGTACAGTCGTGGTCAAAAATAATCATCCATACAGGGGTAACTCACGTAAGAGTTTGACAGCTTCCCTCTGTTCCTTAGCTGATAAAACTTTCCAATAAATAGGTTAAGTACCATTTCTTAATTTACTACCAGCAGCTAAGCACTACTTAAAACAATAAACATCATATATGAACGTGAAAACATTAGACAGTAAATTGTTTGAGATATCCATATGTGGATGATTATTTTTGACCACGACTACATACGTGTTGGATAGAAAAGTATAATAATAACAAGGAGAGTACAGTCGGCAGCATAAGTTGGCTTCATTTCCACCTGTGTATGTATTAGCTATAGTGTTGTTGTTGTAATATAAGTTTAGGGGGGTGCGGGAGTAGGGGGACAGGCTTGGGGGGGTTTTGGGGGGTGCGGAAGTAGGGGGACAGGCTTGGGGGGGGGGGGTTAGGGGGGTGCGGGAGTAGGGGGACTGGCTTGTGGGGGGGGGGGGGTTAGGGGGGTGCGGGAATAGGGGACAGGCTTTCTACCCACCCCAAGCCTGCATGTCCCCCTATTCCCGCAACCCCCAACCCCCCCCCCCCCTCAAGCCTGTCCCCTACTGCCGCACCCCCCTTAATTCAGACATGAAAGATATAGTTCTCATATGGTAAATTACGTATGTTGTTGTTGGAATAAAAACTGCATGGTTCAGAATGCAACTATCTGGTCATATTAATTAGCAATAGTAAGTACATGAGATGGACGCGAATAAATCTATGCTGCTGGCTGTACCACTAATATTAAACTTTTGCTTGTAACTGTACATTGTAAGTTACATATATATAATTCTTTGTGGTCCGTGTATTGTAGGCACGTTTTGTATTCAATGAGGTACTTAGAATAACAACTACTACTATTTCTACTACTACAACTACATCTACAACTACTACTACTACTACTACTACTACTACTACTACTACTACTACAACAACAACTACTACTACTACTACTGTTGAAAAATATCTACTGTACTGTATTACATGTGACAGACTTTAGAGCTGCATGTGGCATTATTTTACGGGTGACAATCAATGTACTTCTGATATCCCATAAAAAAAAAAAAAAAAAAAAAAAAAAAAAAACTAACTAACTAAATAAAAAACCCACACCTCACATACTTCCCAGGACAGTTTATAATAGTATACAGTATAATAATAATATATATCGTCCCACAAACCAAGGTAAATTTCATGCTGACACACACACACACACAGACAGACACAGACAGGCACCTATATATTTCAATTGTCACGTGGCATCAGTACACACACACAAACACACACACTGACAGACAGACAGACACACAGGCACCTATATATTTCAATAGTCACGTGGCAAAATTAAACACACACACAGACAGACAGACAGGACAGGCACCTATATATCTTAATAGTCACGTGGCATCAGTACAAGACACACACACACACAGACTCAGACAGACAGACAAGTACCTATATATTTCAATTGTCACGTGGCATCAGTACACACACACACACACACACAGACAGGCACCTATATATTTCAATTGTCACGTAGCATCAGTACACACACACACACACACACACACACACACACACAGAGACAGACAGGCACCTATATATTTCAATTGTCACGTAGCATCAGTACACACACACACACACACACACACACACACACACACACAGACAGGCACCTATATATTTCAATAGTCACGTGTCATCAGTACACACACACACACACCATTTCACAATAATTTCAATAAAGCCTTGAATTGGGTGGTGGTGACAAAAGGATCTATTATGTATGTATGTATGTACTGTATGTATGTATGTACTGTATGTATGTATGTATGTACTGTATGTATGTATGTATGTGTCAATCAAACAACCAGCTGATGTATGTACAGTCACGAGCACTAATAAGTATACAGCAGCTTTGGTTGAAGCTTTGAACAGTCCAAATCACCATGCAGCAGTGAACTAATTCCAATGTAAATCTTAATTATGCATATATTTACTGTCTCTAAGTATTTGAAACACACCTGAATATTTATTAGACTAGACAAGGATTATTATTGTTATTATTATTATTATTATTATTATTATTATTATTATTATTATTATTATTATTGTTATTATTATTATTATTATTATTATTATTGTTATTATTATTATTATTATTATTATTATTGTTATTATTATTATTATTATTATTATCTTAATTTGCGTAACTCGATCCTATTCGGCTGGAGTGTTAATTGTGTCTGTTTTACACCTAATTTTTACCCCATGGCTTTCAATGCTCATGGATGTATAATTATGTATTGTAAGAGGATTAGAACAGAGACAAAACTTAAGGGGATATATAGCACATTAATTGTTGTGGGTGGTAAATCTGGAGCAAATGATTCCTCCAAACTATTCCAAGCAACAGGATACCATTATTTTTGTTCATATGATCCTGTTTCCTGGCATACTTTGGAGGGATCAAGGCACTCCAATGTACCAAAAGTGTACTAACTCCTTAAGGGGGTGCGGGAATAGGGGGACAGGCTGGGGGGGGGGGTTAGGGGGGTGCGGGTGGTTTTGGGTGAGTCGGGGTGGTTTTGGGGGGTGCGGGAGTAGGGGGACAGGCTTGGGGGAGGGGGGCGGGGGTTAGTGCATGGGGTGCGGGAATAGGGGACAGGCTTTCTACCCCCCCCAAGCCTGTCCCCCTATTCCCGCACCCCCCCCCCCAAGCCTGTCCCCTACTCCCGCACCCCCTTAAATTAATTAAGGATGTTATTATTTATCTTGACGTGTGATAATCTAATAAAAATACAAAAAATTCGAATCAACAATTTTTTAATGGGGTAATTCACTTTTGTTACATTGGAGTGCCATGATTCCTCCAAAGTATGTATGCCAGGAAACAGGAACGGATGAACAAAAATAATGATGGTGTTCTGTTGCTTGGAATAGTTTGGAGGAATCAGTTGCTCCAGATCTACCAACACTGTACTTCCCCATTAAGGAGGTAATTCACTTTTGTTACATTGGAGTGCCTTGATTCCTCCAAAGTATGCCAGGAAACAGGATCATATGAACAAAAATAATAATGGTGTTCTGTTGCTTGGAGTACTTTGGAAGAATCATTTGCATGCTCCAGATCTACCAACACTTTACTTTCCCCTTAAGGAGGTAATTCACTTTTGTTACATTGGAGTGCCTTGATTCTTCCAAGTATATATGTCAGGAAACAGGACCATATGAACAAAAATAATAATAGTGTTCTGTTGCTTGGAGTACTTTGGAAGAATCAGTTGCTCCAGATCTACCAACACTGTACTTCCCCCTTAAGGAGGTAATTCACTTTTGTTACATTAGAGTGCCTTGATTCCTCCAAAGTATATATGTCAGGAAACAGGACCATATGAACAAAAATAATAATGGTGTTCTGTTGCTTGGAATACTTTGGAAGAATCATTAACACCAGATTTACCAACAATTAACATATTCCTCCACTTAATTAACCTGGAGCAAATGATTCCTCCAAACTATTCCAAGCAACAGAACACCATCATTATTTTTGTTCATATGGTCCAGCTGTTTCCTGACATACTTTGGAGGAATCATGGCACTCCAATGTATCAATAGTGAATTACCACCTTAAGATAATGAATTTTCCTCGGAATTATCATCACAGGTCAAGGTGGAATATAATCCTTCAGGTATAAAGTTATTGGGTCAATCCGGTATGCATGAGGTAGGTCAACATTGTTCTAGCAAGTGATCTCAGAATAAGAGGGACATATAAGGGACATTTCACCTGGTTGTTTGATATGATATACTCCATATTATTATTATTATTATTATTATTATTATTATTATTATTATTATTATTGCATACTGCTGCCAATTTAGCGTTTTTGTACCGGCAGTGTTGTAAAATTTTCGATACTTATAAACATTTTCTTTCTTTCATTTGTTTATTTAATTTTATATCTATTATTATTGTTTTTTTAGATTTAGAAATATGAGTGCATGGTTTCTCATCTGTATGTGCATGAATTAAGCTGAACAAAATCTCATAATACCGTACAAACATCCAACATTAACCAAAAGTAAACGAATGCTCTTACAAAGGTCAAAAAATTTACAGTGTAGGCCGGAGAAAAATCATTAAAGTGGCATTAGTAGTGTTTCATCTCCCCCCCCCCCCTCTCCAGCCCACCCCACCCGAAAAAAAAAAAAAAAAAAAAAAAAACACACACACATAATACACACATACAAACACACATAATACACACACGCACACACCAGCAACAACTCTTATTAATTCATGTCCCCGAAAGTAAGTATAAGTAAATATATATATATATATATAAATAAATATAGTAGTGTGCTTACATCGTGCATTGTAAATAATATACTGTACTATCATAATTTATATTAGTGTAACTATGAACAACAACAAGTGTATATACAGCATTAGTGATATCAATTAATTAAGAGGGGGGCAACAAATTGTTTATATAATGGAGGGATATTATATTAAACATTCTGCTGCTGAGTGAGTAATAACGTAAGTACTGTACATAGATAGAATTATTATGCTGTCATAATATTCTTACAACGGAATTATAAACTGACCTTTAGCCTATGATGGGAGCCTAGCATGTTTTCCAGTCCTGAAACTGCGGAAATTTTTTAACAATTTAGCCAGGTAGATTTAATAACATATATATCATAATTAGATCAGACATTATTATTAATACGTAAACCTTCATTTATGAGATTACTAATAGTTTATATGGTTAATTTGTAAAATAGTCTGAAAACCTTAATCTTAGACAGCAGAGATTATCATTAGCTATATTACTTAATTTTTCGTTTAGTGTAAAAGTAATACCGTTATTAAATAGTAAGGGTAAATGTATTGTATTCATTAGATATCTAGAATAACTTAAACAATAATAGTAGAGTGTTATGGTTGTAGCTGGGTTATAAAAGCCTACATAATTTATGAACTCAAATAGGTTTTTGATATGTATAATTATTATTACCTGCGGATGTGCAGCTACGATTAGCAATTCAAAAATTATATATATAAGCCTTTAAATACAAATATCAGAATAATGTATGTTAAATTCATGTTCATTACGATGGAGTAGTTTGATGGTGGAACAATTGACCAAGTTTATAATTATTTTGTTTGGTCTTCAGAAATTAGATGAAGTCGGTAATTATAAATTACGTCAAAACTCACCCATGGCTTTAAGTGTATATCACATACTTTAAAGGACACTTAAAGAAACATATTTTACATTTCTTTAGAATCATAACACCGAGGGTAAAACTGCCAAGACTCAGTCACGTCTATCAACAATATTTACTTTGCTGGAAGGTCACAGAAAATCAACTGTAAACTGTTTTGGGGTCAATGACGCAGCCTACTTTCCAGCAAGAATGTAAAGGACTATCCCGCACCAGTGAGTGTTCTTTCTGACTTGGAAAACTTTGACTCGAAATAAACTTAACACTTGTGATGTACGTCAAATAATCTAAAACTACTGAAAAAGAGTGTCGAGATGATGTCGTTACCAGCCATTGTTGGTTACATGAGGGTATGGTAGGTACCGGGGAGGTAGGTGAGCCAACCAGCTAGCCAGGTGGGCCTCAGCCTCCCTCACCTGGTTCCTGGAACACTGCGCGATACACTTGCTAAAGTATTCGCCTATGTAGCAATTTGTAGAACAAATATACTTTTAATACAGATTTACAAATAAGTAAAAAATCAAATACCTTTCTTCCAAGAAACTGTTGGCGATCTGTTGAAGATCAAAATCCCTCGAAGGCCTTAATTGCAATGCATTTTTAAATGAAAACATGGAACGACACTTGGCTGTATGATTACATAGCGAGAGTGAAAACACTTGGGTCAGAGCTGAGTACGAGTTCTACCTTCCCTCACCTTATATTTGGCTGTATGGGCCATTACACCTCCACAGAATCGTCATCAGGCTTTATTTATGTCCCTGTTAATTATACATTGTCCAATATTCCACCAGGACACCACAAGAATCGGTATTTCATGAATGAGCCACCACGACTGTTGTTATTGGGCAGAGTTGCGCCTGACAGATATGTTCAATCAATACCCACACCAAAGTTGCTAGGTCGCGCTTGTTTCCACGTTCTTGTCTTTATTAACTTATCTCTTGCAATTCAAATACTGTATATTAGAATATGTAAATAATTCAACAGATTGACAACTTGATGGTCAATTTTTGATCATATGAATATCATGGAAGTTTAGAAATGTAAACAAACCTATAAACAAACGTCGTTTTCTGTTCACCAGTTAGTTTTCTTTAAGCATTAAGGGTCGCTTTTGTAAAAATGCTAAACTAGAGATTATCATTGTCAACGATAGTTTTAGTTATGAAACAAAACATAAAATTAAGTTAAAAATAACTTTTAACATAATACCTGGCTGTGTACCTGGTAAGCACTCTGTCGTGTTAACAATAGTCGTAACTAACAAGTGAATCATTAATATATCGCATTACTGGGAATCATCTTTGGTATGTTTGTAACTTCAGTATGGGGTCCACAGCCCCGGTGGCTATAATTATTATGATGAGAACTAACACCAGAGGAATAATTATTTAGTACAAAGACAAGCCTGGGAGTGATAGAAAGATGGCAAACTTTAAGATTGTATCCTCACTTCATGAGGCGAGAGCAGGAATGGGAGAAAGGCATTCTTCTGAACTAGGTATTACAGTCCCATGTTATAGTACGAGGGAAATCCTCCTACCCATCAGGTGTGAATTGTTTTTCAATTAATCATACCAATACATTCATTAATACCATATATTTTTCCTCTTCTTGATATAATGCCAGTACTATATGGTATGGTTTCCTTTACACCACATCTTCATATTAATTAAAGGAACTGGCTTCAGGGTGAGCATGAGCATCTCATCTTGCAATTTTTTTTTAAATACAGATTTTAATGAGTTACTTGTGTTAAACCATCAGTCACAAAGACATTAAAGTGGAAAATCAAACTAGAACTTGTATAAAACATTATTAAACATAAGAACATACAATTTCAAATAGAATATTCACCAAAAACCAAGCTGGCAAGAAAGTGTTTTAGTAGTGATGGGCATAAATATTAACACATCCATACTTTTGAGTCCCTGTGAAATGCCCTATATCATATTTACAATCTACTCTACATATGCCATTCATTAACATACTACTATGATGTGTGTTTAGATCTAATATCTTTTATCCTTGTGTGTGTGACAACTAAACTGCTAACTATAGTTTCATGAGAACAGTATATCCCAATAAATACCATATTGATTCTGTACAGTAAAATACTCTGGCACCCGGCTGTTGATTAATCACTACTGTCATCTTTACTTGTAATGTCACACAGGTTTTTGATAACATAAATTCAATACAAAATTCCTTAACTGCAGTTGTCTCAGTCATTCTTTCCAATTTACCAATTCTTCAGGATTGAAAGTGTACTACCATCAAATTTACAGCTAACCAGGCAAAAATTTGTGTTATATTTACCTTATTAAATAAAATGTAATCATCCATGACACTTTGAGAAAATACTAATCTTACTCAAATATATCCATTAGTATACAGTATTTCCAGTGTAGGGCCTATGGCAGTGACCTCCTAGTGAAACAAATGCAAGTCAATGGAATGAAATTTTCATCAAAGGTGACTGAGGACTATGTGATACAAATAATGAGTGATTCTCTACCAGTATTTGAATATCTTTATAATATATCACACACAACACAGATATGTATTGTATGTACTATATAGTAAGTGTTTTTGCTATACTGTATTCCTTTTCATTCCAAGATAAATTCTGGGAGTAGGTAAGTGTCACCTTCATAATGTAGGCATTATTACTATGGTACATGTATATATTGGCAACAGAAGTTTGTTATTCCCTTACCTGGAAATACTGTCACATGGGTTAGTAACAAGAGAATAATGACCATCATCTTCATATCTTAACATAACAATGCCTGATGATTTCCTTTATCATCTAAACTACCAGGTACAGTAATGTTTTGACAAAAACATGTGTTAATAAACTTCTGCTACAACTGTACCACCCTCTGGGATAAACATTCAGATGAATCTTAGAGTACATTTTTCCCTACATAACAGATCAAAAATATTATCCTTTTAAACTGTCTGTACAGTACAGTACTTGTCTATATGCATCCCGGTCATAAATATATTATGATACATTATAAAATAAGCAGATATTGAAACTTATAACACAATTATTCTGAGCCTTATCAACTTACAAAGAATGTTGTAAAATGTACCAACTACAATGCGTATTTGTAATTCAATTCCATCATGAATACAATTCAAACAAGACATTAATATAAAAATATATTCAAATATACTGCACTGAAAAACAGAAAAACAGATGAGGGTGTGGGTGTAAATATGGAAAAATTCAGTCACATGGGGTCAAATGTGGTCCTTGATAATAAGATACCTTACTAGAATCACTGGAATTTTCTCTTCAAGAGATCAAGTTGATATCTAAATGATATCATACTGTATAACAACTTCCTTTTTTTGCAAGAGGCAATTTGGTGTTTGTACCTCATAATTCGAACACACCTACTCATTCATTAATATATCCTTACTAACTACTCGCAATTTACAACTAAAGAATCAAACAATTGTGCTAGTGAACTAAGAGACGTCTGACTCTGGTGATGGCCGCAGCTAGGAAGGCCACATGGCCACTATCAGCTGAATATTGGTCATGTACCTTCTGTAGGCGAGGTAATACATCTTGCAGGGCTGACCATGCCTGCTTACGCAGGTTCTCCACCTCTGTGGATGTTAGGTTGCGGGGTACACCCAATTCTTGGCCTACGTGGTCATCCTGGGGGCCTGGGGCAGCTGGCGCATGACACATAAAATATTCAAGATGTTTCCAAAGTAAAAAGGTAGCAGATTCAGCTGCATGAACAGCAAGTTGTTCCTGTTGTCGATGTAAGGCCACCACCTGGTTCAAATGTTCCTCAGCTAGTTTACGAACAGCTGCTGGGGAAGCAGAATCTGCAAGGGCACTGCTAACATACTGTCGCAGGTGTTCTACAGGTTGATTGCCTTCAAAGGCCTGTAGGTGTGCTGTAGCACTTTCACATGCTGTGCGAGCCAAGTTAAAATGATGACTAACCTGACTGGCACATTCCACCAGTACGGAGAGAGACAGTGGCCGTCCCAGGGCTCCAAAGGCAGGGCCTGTATCCATTGAGGCACGAAACACAAGTGTAATGTCTCGAGTATCACTTCCTCCCTGGATGAGACGAGCAGTGGCATAGTTAAGAACAGCAACTAGGGTAGTGAGGGTTGCGGTGCGAGCTAATTCCTTCACATTTACGCCTTCTTCGTTCTCAGGTAACATGTCCAACGCCGCAGATAACCGACTCTCCGGCAGTACATATGGAAGCAGTGATAACAAGAGTTGCTGTAGCCTGGTAGCCTGAGCCCCCGACTCCAACTGTGATGGGTCTGTGGGTGTGATAGGGCCTGGAGCTGCTGCACCTGCCACAGCTGCAGACAACAGTGCTACCTCTTCTAATGCTGGCAGTGAAGGAACAGCTGGTACACACAGACCAACTGCAAAAGCTTCACTGTGAGCTGCCAGGAATCTAAGAAGGTGTGCAGTGGCAGAGTAATTGTCAGTACCCAGGGAAGTGAGGATTGCTAAGTAGACCCTAAGTGCAGCAGACAGAACACTTCGGTAACGCTGTACGGCACTGGGAAGAAATTCATCATCTGTCTGCAAGTTGAGCTGGGTAGGTCGGCAGTCAAGGGCAGACATTTCTGAGAGACGTGTGGTTAGGCCAGTCTGGAGGAGGATACGGGCACCAGCTGGTGAGAGTGCCACACGTGCCAGTAGGGACAAGCGGGCCTCATAGACATAGAGCGGTCGTAGGTCATCATCATCAGCAGTTAGTAATGCCATCAGCTGGCGGTCATCAGCACGGAGGTCATCCAGTAGACGTCGCAGGTGGCCATGATCAGCCAAGTGGGACAATAGAAGGGACTCCCCAGTCAGTGGGGCTGCTCGTTGTTCCAGGGCTGCTAAGGCACTGAGGCAGGTGAGGGCCAGAACTTGACACACGTGATGTCCACCACCAGCCTCAATGGCCAGAACATCTACAAGTTGGGGAAGTTCTTCACGCACAACTTCATAGTTTTCTCTGTGAAACTGCTCCTCCTGGGTCTCACGAGGGGCCAGCAACAGTGACACAGGACTGGTTGGGTCTTCCCTACCTGTCCTCTCATCACTGTCTGCCCGGATTTGTAGGTAATTAAGAAGGGCAGCATAGGTGGAGGCTCGTACGCCTTGGCCACACTGTCGGAATTTGGCCACACATTCAACAAGCCCACGCAGCACAAGTTGAAGAGATGATGGGAATTCAATTTGGCCAACACAAGCCCCTCCATCCAACAGAGATATATATTGTGGGTCATGATGTGGGCGTGGAGCGTGTAGTGTGCGTAGTGTGGTCACCAACATTAGCAGCGAGGACACCAACTGTGTGGTAAGGGCAGGGAGGGCTGAGTCATCAAGCAGGCGGCGTGTCAGGTCATGGGTGAGTGTGTGGAGGAAGGTGTGGTGGGTGGGAGTGTCAATGAGATCAGGAGGAGTCACTGCTACCACAACCTCTACCACTTGTCTCCATCCTTCCAGGAAGTGTCTATGGGCATAGAGGAGTGCACGTGTCTGATTTAATAACAAGGCATGACCCATCACAAGTTCGAGTTCTTCCTGCAGGGGGTCTCGTTGGGCAAGGGATGCCCCTGCACTACCTTCCTGAATGAGGGCTGTCAGCTGTTGGTGCAAGAGTTTAAGACTGACCACAGGTCCTTCAGGGGAGGGACTCTCACATCCAGTAATAAGTTCCCCAGCTCGAGGGAGATACTCACACTGTAATGGGGGAGGAGCTTCAACATTAAGATCTACAGCATCAAGTAAAGTAAGCAGTGGTCCCCGGCCTCCACCTACACCACCTACCCATCCTTGAGATACATCCAGAGGCTCCTGTTGTGGTAGTTCAGCTCCGGCAACCAGCAGGTGGATCATGCGTGCCAGCTGTGAGCGTTGCTGGTGGATGGCATGATATCTCAGTTCCAAGGCAACACACCTTAGCACCCAACCTTGGCAAAGCAGACGCAGTCTAGAATCATTGTGAGGTGGCCCCATTGTGGCCACAGTTCGGTACAGAAGATCCCGGGATGACCTCAGGTATCGTAGAGTGGCAGCTGATGTGGACCCCGTGCTGCATAACTGGTATAACAAACGATAGGCTACTTCAGCCAGGCTAGGGGTACAAGAGGGCAAGGCAGCTAGTGTAGCATGTAGGGCAGTGCGAGGGTACCCACGTGCCCCAGCATCAAGGAGATCAGAGCGAAGACTGGTGGTGTCCTCAGCTGTATACCCCAGCAGGAAATGTGCCAGGTTAGGTGATGGCAGCTCCAAAAACTTCAATAGCAGCTGAAGGGCAGCATCAGCAGCCTCAAGATGTTCGGGGATGCCTAGGGTAGCATGGTCAATTACCTCCACGAAACTATGCCTCACAGTTGCTGCTATTGTGGTTGTGGATGTGATGAGGGACAGCAGGTGCGACTGAGAGCTAGGTCGTGCAGCAGAATTAGCTAGTAGGCAACAGGCCAAGGCAGCATGACTCGGCAGCTCCTGGTGATGACCCACAATACGAATTACGTTCAGTAGGTGGTCACTCACTCCGGAGTGTACATTAATACCCATCAAGAGACGCTCCACTCCAAGAACAATCTCTGGTTTAGTTGATGCTCCCAATACTAAGTGCTGCTGCTCCTGTGCAGCTAACAGTAATTGCAGCACCAGCAACAGAGAAGCTTGAAGATCTTTCTGCCCTGGCACATCCTTGTGTTGTTCCAATATCTGTACTCCATCATGCAAAACAGATAACACCTGTTTCTGCAGTTGGGAATCTTGTACTAAATCTAAGAGTATTGAGTGTCCTGGAGGTTGAGTGGCTGCTTGGCTTCCAGATGCAGGTGATACATGCAGCTGCTCAGTCAGCAGTAGGTGGAGCACTTCAAGACAGCTGTGTGCTACAGCCCAACGTTCCCCAGAATCTTTGTATGTACGTGACTGGTGACGTAAGAAGATTCGATCTCGAACCATGTCCAGGTATGGGCGGAAACCTGGCTGTCTGGTAGCAGCGCCTATCATAGGAGGGATACCAGCACGCACCAGTGTGGTTAGTAGTTTCAGCACAGCCCTTGTCAGTGGAAACTCCTCCCTGCTGCACTCCACCTCCTCTATATCCACCAAGAGGCCCCGTGGCTTGTACCCTGCAACACCCTCATGAAGGGGAATCAGTCCTGCTCCTTCAACCAACTCCCAAACTCGTTGTGCTAGAGCTGGGGAGCTACTGAAAGCTGCAAGTGTATTGATCAGTTCAATTTTCAGTAACAGTGGCACAGCACATGTCAGCAAACCTGTGCATACATATAGTGGTGCCCAGGCTGTGTTGTCACACAGGGCCACCCTGGGTAACTCATCCTGAGTTGCCACTGTGCACATAAGTTGTAGTACAGCCAGTAATCCCTGGACCTCCTGGGGGGTAATGCCCCTTGGTGTTCCTCTTGCCCGGTACATCGTGTCCATGGCCCCAGGTTCCTCCAGCTTCAAATTATTGTAGTACTGGGTTAAAGCTGTCATGAAGTGCTCCCAAGCAAGGTTACTGCCCTGAGAAAGTGGTTGACTGTTCATTCTTAGGAAGTTGTAGACATACTGTGCTGAACGTGGTGTGGTGGCCAGACTGGTCAGCAGACTGATGTATGGCACAAACAGGGATGGAGGAAGGTAGTCCCCAGGAAGCCGCACAAATTTAAACAGCTGCATCTGTCGCGTTCCCTGACTACGATATGGCTGGGAGGTAGTTGGCAGGATCTCACTGGGGCACCAAAAGTCTTCCACCATCTCCCCACATTGTCCATCACGGTATAGTGCTGCAAGACATGTTAACAATTCCTCAAATGGTTGGTCTAGGTTGGTAGGAGGCTGAAGACTTTCACGTAGGTTGGCAGTGATAAGGCGAGAGTTCTCATCAGCACGATTTTTCATGGCTTTCACACGCTCTGGGGAATTTACAATGAAGTCTGAAAGTATAGCATGCAGACGCTGACAATAGAAATTATCCAAGGGTGTGTTTTTCTTGGAAAGGATAGAATTCTGGATAAATGAGAAGACCTTGCCCTTAAGAGCTTCATCTAATACAGCATCATCATCCTCCAATATGGCATCTATGTCTGGCAATTGTGTAGCCACTGCCACTTGTCTCAGGTTAGCAAGACTGACTGTCCAAGCCAGCTGCACAATGGCTTTGAGTCCAGGAGTCTCCCAGGCCTGGTCTGACTTTACCTCCTTGTGAATGTCCTGAACAAATGTACGATCACTGGTGATGGAAAACTGAGTGAGTGCCTCAGTCATATCTTCACAAGCCAGCAGATGGCCCGCCTCCAGACTGTAAAGGAGGGCCATGAGTAGTGCCAAATTCACCGGATCCAAAGAGCCATCACTTGTCTCGGTGAGCTTAACTTTGGCCAAGTGCGCCATCAAACGACGACACTCCTCCTTTTTTAATGGGGTCTGTGCTGCCCAGCAGAAGACAGTGTCTGCCAGAAGCCCAGGCACTGCACTAAACTTATCTAGCACAAGTTTTCTGTGTTTCGCATCCCCAAGTGCCCGATTCTGTTGAAGCAACTCAATTTCCTTAGTAATATCCAGTGAGGACACCAACTCGAGAATACGATCTACCAATCCTACATTGAGAACTGGATCTAGATACCGGGCAATACTCTGGGACAGCTCCTCATTATCTGGTAGGAGGACCCAAGAGAGCCCTGGACGTGCCTGAACCAAAGTCTTGAGGGCATTAGCAAGGCTGACTCGACTGTCATAATAGAATAGCACTGCGATCAGTCCCCGTGGCACTCCAGGATAAAGTGTGGACTCTTCCTCTGCTGAATTTAGCAGAGATACTGCTGACATCTCACTCAGGTTGAATATGTCTGAGATTATGGTGGCCTCCTTGACAAATGACTCGGAGAGCTTGGTGGGTGAAGTGTGGCCTGGAAGTATGACAGCTTCAGTCGTGGCACGCTGTAGTGTGGATCTGAAAACATGAGTCGGTAACAGTTATCTGAATTAATCAACTCAATTACTTACAATAATGCATATATATTCTCCCTTCATAAGTGATGTACTGTTTGCTGCATTTATCCTTTCAAGAAGTAATTATTTGGAGTGTAACTTGAGTTTCATGTGTGACTATTCAAACTGCTTAATAACTGTCATTGCAATACAATTACTGTATTCTGCATACTATTCATTCTTGAAAATTTTGAGGTTATGTGACAATAATATGTTAGAGGGAACGATCTTCCTGGGGGTACAGTATACTATATATACCTAAGGCAGGTGTCACACCACAAGCTATGAATGAGAAATTCAGATCTTTGTAATAAAATTTTTATCATGGGTGGGTGGGGTCTCCCAAAAGGAGCATAATTGTGACCTCGTGATACTTTAATCCAGATATGATCAAGGGCTTCACCAATCAATGCATGCCATCCTATTTTTTTTATCTTATGTTGTAGTAGGAAAAACCACTCATACACCCTATGTTCAGGAACAGAGAAATGATACAGAATGGTATACAGTAGCCTACCTCTCATTAGAATTCTTAGGTGGGTTGCGTAGGAGTGAGATGAAGGCTGACCGGTGCCGCTGAAGCACCACCTCAAGGTTGTGTCCTGCATCCAGTGCTTCTGGTGTACCACTGCTGGAGGCACTTGTCTCCACGGCACGCTGCACAGCCTGGTCCAGCCCCACCATGGAGGCCCACAATCCTTTGTCTGTAAGCAAATGAGAACTAAAAGAAACCCGAAAAAGAAAATATAATTCTGCATACAAAAGGCAGTATAGCCTACCTGCCAAAGGGTGCTAGAGGTTTCACGCCTGTGGTTTCACTACCTAATGAGAATCCTGTTCGCCACCCAGTGGATTCGCTAGCTAAACTTTTCACTTTTTATTGAATATATTGTTATTGCCATATATAAACCAATATCAACAAAAACAGAATATTATTTAGTTGAGGAAAAGTGAAAGGTATGGTAAAACAATGGAATGAAGGAAGAAGGAAGATAATTTACGCCAACGATTTCATGGAAGGCGGGTAGTTAGAATCCTTATTGTTCATTAACAAGGTAGTTTGCTCTTGTATACGTTTGATCCTCATTGTTGGTCGAATACACTTATCTTTTCATGGATGGTAAGTATTTTGAAAGCTATTAGTTTAGCCTGAGAGTTACCACTGTCAAGATGGTGCAGTACAAGTGTATCCTTTGCAGGAAGACTGTCTCAAATCACCAACATGCTATACAGTGTTATATATGTGAACAATGGCAACATTGCCTTTGTAATACCGGTAAGTTTACCTAAGCAATAATTGTGGTGAAAGTGAAATATGTGCGTTTATAAAGTGTGGGGAAAAAGAGCCCAGCAGTCTTCTATGGTGAACACGTTTCAGGAATTTCATGTGCAGACTATTATCAGAAGATGGTGAGGGGGGAACTGGAACTGGAGTGGACCTGCCATGGTTGCCAGCATGCTAATATTTGTACATTCTTTATTTTCAGTCAAATTATATTTTAATAATTAAATGACTCCCGTGTAATGAATTATTTAACTTTTACACCTCACTGTGACTATAATAACTTGCTTTACAAAAGGTACTAGTCTGTATAAAATCATGAGTAGCGAAACCACTCCTATCATGGGCGATACCACCAGAGAGCGAACTGGTTGAGGTGCAAACACCTACAGGTGGCGAACTAGCAGGTGGCGAAACCTCTGGAAACCCCTGCCAAACATCACATCAATTTGTAAGAACAGTACCGGTAACAGAAGGGATAATATCACAGAGTTCTTCTCTCGGCCTATTTGTCAACAGGCTATACTCAAGAGGAGAATCATGATGACACAGAAAGTATAATAGCCAAATGTTTGTAAATTTTTCACAATCCGATATGCTAGAAATCATCCATTTCGGCATGGTCTTAGAATTATGTAGCATTAAGCATTGTTTTGCCATTTACCCCATATCTTAGTTAACAATAAACTATGACTGATAATGAACTTGGTATTTATCTAGACTATTGCCGTTTTGTAGCAGTGTTGCCAGATCCAGCTAACTTAGGTCCCAGTATTTTGCCCCGGCCATTTCCTGGTATTCTCTTCTTTAATTTCACTAACACATGGCTAATATAGTTTAATTAATGGAGCTAGTGTCATACCAAATAATCATAATGCTAAGTTACAGTCAATTATGATGGCCACTATAATTCATTTATGTAGGCCTATTCCCCCTTCTTGAATATTCGGAAAATCTGTATATGTGGTCCACGCGGCAAATATTTACAATTTATGTATATTTAAGTAGGGGACAATGTAGTGTGTTCGTGTGTAATGAATATAATAGGCGGTTGCACTTAACTTTCGGCAGAATAGGCTTTCGAAAAATCGCGACCGCTTTTGAGATGAAGTCCAGCGTAGCGCCTCCGAGACAAAGTGCAGCGTAGGAGTAAGTCTACGGTGTTAATACCCTAAGTTCAGACTCCAGCGTTCACGGTGTCTTTCTCTCCCAGGTCCTTCTTTAAAATAAGCCACTGAACACTGTACAAAGTAGTCCACATCATGATGGGATGCTCATGTGCTACTTCAAGTTGCCATCTCGTAAATCATGTATTTTTTTTAATTAAATGACGCTTTCAATATTCTTTTAATTCCATCACCATTTATATATAGATAATTTCATTATTTACTCACTTAATTTCATAAATTATTTTCTCATCTCATAGTATTATAATCATTATTATTAATGCAATCTATGAACCTTCTGTATTCATCCGCAATTTTCCACCATCCCATTTTCACTGCTACGTGTCAGTAATACGTGACAAGCTGACCCTACCGACATGGCGAAGCCGGTATGGCTTTTTTTTTCACGCATTTTGCTAAGCCACAAGAACTTTTTCATTTATGTGTGGATCATAGGCTAATTTTGAAACATAAAATAAGTGAGCAGTGTGGATAGGAGGCTATGGATTATAATAACAAATTACGTAATGTAACAAATATGTCAGCCGGATCACGGCCCAGGTTTCTTCGAAAATTTAATCATCTGCACAATTTTCCTGCAAGTCTGGTAAGAGTTAAAACCTTTTTGTAATATATTTTATTAACAAATAGCAATAATAATTATGTATAACAATTGTAATGGCCAGTCAGGTAGTCTGCTAAGGATAATAAAGGGGGGCAGTTAGGTCACGTGAGGTTATGTCCCGGTAGTGTGCCCCAGTTATGTCCTGGTAGTCTGCCCCGGTTAGGTCCCGGTAGTGTGTCCCAGTCCAGATTAGGTTAGGTCAGGTCAGGTGAGGTCTGACTAGTTTCTACTGTATATTGTGCCGTGGTCTGCCCCGGTTAGGTCCTGGTAGTCTGCCCCAGTTATGTCCCGGTAGTCCGCCCCGGTTATGTCCCGATAGTCTGCCCTGGTTATGTCCCGGTAAGGTCCCGGTAGTGTGTCCCAGTCCAGATTAGGTTAGGTCAGGTCAGGTGAGGTCTGACTAGTTTCTACTGTATATTGTGCAGTGGTCTGCCCCGGTTAGGTCCCGGTAGTCTGCCCCAGTTATGTCCCGGTAGTCCGCCCCGGTAGTCTGCCCTGGTTATGTCCCGGTAGTCTGCCCCGGTTAGGTCCCGGTAGTGTGTCCCAGTCCAGATTAGGTTAGGTCAGGTCAGGTGAGGTCTGACTAGTTTCTACTGTATATTGTGCCGTGGTCTGCCCCGGTTAGGTCCCGGTAGTCTGCCCCAGTTATGTCCCGGTAGTCCGCCCCGGTTATGTCCCGATAGTCTGCCCTGGTTATGTCCCGGTAGTCTGCCCCGGTTAGGTCCCGGTAGTGTGTCCCAGTCCAGATTAGGTTAGGTCAGGTCAGGTGAGGTCTGACTAGTTTCTACTGTATATTGTGCCGTGGTCTGCCCCGGTTAGGTCCCGGTAGTCTGCCCCAGTTATGTCCCGGTAGTCCGCCCCGGTTATGTCCCGGTAGTCTGCCCTGGTTATGTCCCGGTAGTCTGCCCCGGTTAGGTCCCGGTAGTGTGTCCCAGTCCAGATTAGGTTAGGTCAGGTCAGGTGAGGTCTGACTAGTTTCTACTGTATATTGTGCCGTGGTCTGCCCCGGTTAGGTCCCGGTAGCCTGCCCTGGTTATGTCCCGGTAGTCTGCCCTGGTTAGGTCCCGGTAGTCTGCCCTGGTTAGGTCCCGGTAGTGTGCCCCGGTTAGGTTCCGGTAGTCTGCCCAGGTTAGGTCAGGTTAGGTTTGGTTAATTATCTAAACTTGCCTCGGATTTCCAAAATCTTGACATTTATCCCTCAGGAAAATTGCAAAACCCCAGCCAACTTTTGCCGAAACTTGGCTCGGATTAACAAAATCTTGACATTTATCCCTCAGGAAAATTGCAAAACCCGAGCCAACTTTTGCCGAAACTTGGCTCGGATTTCCAAAATCTTGACATTTATCCCTCAGGAAAATTGCAAAACCCGAGCCAACTTTTGCCGAAACTTGGCTCGGATTTCCAAAATCTTGACATTTATCCCTCAGGAAAATTGCTAAACCCGAGCCAACTTTTGCCGAAACTTGGCTCGGATATCCAATTTTTCGACATTTATGCAGGTCAAGAAACCAGTATCAATGCAAAATAAGCTCATTTACGTGTTTTCCCCCACCCAAAACCCCCGGTTCCCAGTGCTCTCCCCCAAGATTGAAGGGGTTAGGGAATATGTATAAACCAAGTGGTTTCCGATCAATATTATGGTCACTAATGAATAGAACAAGTAAAAATAAGCAGGAAAAACAAAAAAAAACACAAAAAAAACCACGTGGACCACTTATACAGAATTACCGAATATTCCTCTTTATGGCACCCAGAATATATGAGATGAAGAGTTAAAACAATCTGCCTCTGGATTCATGTTTTAGATGTAGTTAACACGTCCATCTACTTTTAAAAATCCCTACTATAAGCACGTTCTTCAAAATTTGCAAGTGAATGACCAGTGCAACACTTTGAATGCAGCGTCCTTGACCAAAGATACATTCATTTCACACAATTTACTCCCATGACAGTCAAGGGCTGTTATACTCCTATATGCTTACTTGTCGAGGTCATTTTGTTCAGAAGTTCATCTTAAAACATGAGAAAAGTAAGATAGTGGCCGGACCGGACCCGCCACCAACGTGAAGACGTTTGTAAACAAACAAAAGTGGGGAGACGGGCGCAATAATTATACTCTAATATATTGTTATATGTACCTCATTCTGTATATAGTTAGATATAAAGTATCTGTAGTTTGTATAGAATATAATTATATCAGAAACTATACAGCATTTCATTATATTGCATCACGTTGAACATGTCACAATCATGATGGCAAGTACATGAAATTCTTTTGATATCTATTTCCATATAATTTTTCTCATTGTTAAAGTATAAAGGGACACATTATTTTGCATTACATTACATATTTTGTTGAATAAGTGATTTTAAAATAATTACTAATAATCTTAATTAATCTTAATCAATTTTGCATAATACGGAATTAGGAACAAGCGCCGGGTGACGGGTCCCTCTCCGGGTCCCTCGTTAAAACCAGGAATACTTACGAATAGTAAAAATAATAATAAAAGCTCTAACATGATCCTACACATGCCTCAGTTTAATAAGCATTAGCTTAGTACGTACTAAATTAATTAATTTGCATAAAATCACACACTCTGGTGGAGTATCATAGTGAAAATATCCCCCAAATACCACTACAATAAATTTACTCCTGACAACTGAGGAGGAGGTCGGTGCTGAGAGCAGTGGTGCCAAATACGGAAAATTAGAGGTATCAATGGAGAAATTATATACAGATTGTTGAAGAATAAATGGAGAAATTTCTACCAGACGAAATATCAAGATGGTAAATGTGCAATTATCTTCAACAGTGAACAGGGAATATTTTAAGTAAAAAGGAAAATTCTGATATTTAAGTTGGGAAAATTTCGTCAAGTAGACCTGGCAACACTGGTCTGAGCATCTCCTCCAACGTTGTGTATAATAAAATGTGATGGTGAACTATTTACCATTGTTTACATCGGTGAATGGCATCATAGCCCCATAACACACGTGACATAAAGGTTACTATTACACCAGCCTCGTGTCTAAGTAATTCATCATGCCGCCAGTCGAAGGTCCTCCCAGTGAGGAGAAGAAGAATGTGGTGGGATTTATTTACCCACCACCTGAAGTGAGGAGTATCCTTTTATTAAATTGAAATTAACTAACCGCTCAAATTATTATTATTGTTATTATTATTTGTTTATAGTCTTATTATTTTTTTGTATAATGTGCGCCCTTCTTTCATTGTTTCTATTTGATATTTTTATATATTAATGGTTTGATAGGATATGTCAAAGGCTTTAAGAAATAACTAGAGATTGCCAGACTGGTAATAATTATCTCTCACTAACTTAGGCATTTTGTACTTTAAAGTCGGTAAAGGTACAGAAGTGGACCTTACTGTATAATAGATATTTTACTGTCATTACCCACTATTTCGGACTATTCTAAGACACTTTTCTTCTATGGTTTTTCTTCCTCAAATGCCCCGTTTCCAAGATAGGGCATATTCAAATGGGGCATTTTGAAATTAGCCTGACCTTACCTGACCTGACCTAACCTAACCTAACCTAACCTAGACCGCATCAGACTACCGGGACCTAACCTGGGCAAACTACCGGGAAATAATCGTGATAAAGTACAATAAATGACAGGGGTAAAATACTAGGACCCAGCCGGATCTGGCAACACTGCTGAATTAAGGTCCACTTCTGTACTAATACCTTAAAGTCTTCATCATCTTCTATTTGGGTGTTTATTAGACATTGTTATAATGTACTTATTTGCAACCTTCAGTGGTACCATACACGATGAATAATCTCTACATAAGCTTTGGTGCAAATTATTTACCAGAACCCTGCCTATATGCTATATAATGTTGATTTTTTTTTCAGGTCTATAATGGCAATACTATGTATACTGCAGATTACTTTAATACTTTTAAAATGTTTCTCTAGTTCTGGTATACTGTATATTAATCTGTCAAATGTTTACTGTACTAGGATAATATATTGTGGAAATTTTTGCTTTCTTAGAGAAAATAAGGTGACAAAAGTAATCTTCTTTCATAAATACTTTTACTGTAATGTATTATGCCAGACCTGTCGTCATAGCATTCTATTCCTCAAATATATTATGTTCTGTATTTTGTAATAAGTATGTAGTATTGTGAATATATTCATGTGTATTAGTTATCCAGTACCCTGTAAGTTTTCCTTCACTCACAGCCACAGATATTGTTGACAAGACTGCAAACTTTGTGGCAAGGAATGGTCCCGAGTTTGAAGCTCGTATTCGCCAACATGAACAGAACAACCCCAAATTCAACTTCCTCAACCCAGGCGACCCCTATCATGCCTACTATCAGCACAAGGTCAATGAGTGTCGGACAGGAAAGACAGGTCAGAGTCTTCACCTTGTATTGGTATAATGAATTCCTTAGTAATAAGTAACATTTTGTCTTGCAATTATGATAGCGTGGCACACTTCAACTTTAGCATAAAAGTAATAATGAAAATGTAATCAATCTGAAAATAAAAATAATTGAGAAGCATACCTGGGCATTGCAGTACCGGTATTATTGTATTGTACTGCCTGGTGATATGATCAATGTACTGCTTCTCTTATGTGATATGATCAATGTACTGCTTCTCTTATTACAGTTCTTGAGTACAGTATGTATGATATCTGGCTATCTCTTATGCCTACCATAGAACTGTCATGATTAAATTTTTTCAGTTGATGCAGAATGATTACAGATAGTATAGTGTATCAGAAGGGAAGCATCGTGAATGATTGCAAAACAAAAGTTTATACAGTACAGCCCATTTTTCTCATACCTTGCTAGTGTTTTTCGTCATGAATAATATACATATCTGTATTCTGGACATGGACCATATCGGGCAATAGTAGGTATGCCCCAAGTGCACTGTGATTGTTAGATACTTGTACTTAATTTTATAATTAATATTTATTATATTCTTAAAACATAAACAATTAGTATAGTTTATGCATCAGTGATATAGTTAGATATCATAGATTTAAATAAGGTACTGAAAGTGCTTGAAATTACTAAAACTTTTATGTCTGGCAGATATCCATGTTGGAAGAGATTATATGTTGACAATATTCAATCCTGTACTTACTAGTAACCATTTCTTACCAACAGGTGATAAAGACTTGTCTGCACTTGGAGGAAGGCCAATACAGCAGACAGTATCACAGGTACAGCAGCAGAAACAACAGGAACTGTTGCGTTCTGCTGTCCTTGAGGCCACAGCACCCAAGGAACCTCCACCAGATTATGAGTTCATTGCTGATCCACCATCTATTTCTGCTTTTGATCTGGATGTGGTAAGGCTTAGTTTATTCTACTAATACAGAGTTGATCAAAATTTGACGTACTGAGTACTGTATAATGTGTAATTTTTACAAGTATATAAATGATGCAGTGTTTTGTCATATGATAATTGCTATATTCAACTGAGACACTAGATTTAAGAATGTATATACAGGTTGCTAACCATCACCTTACAAATTGTAAAGTATGTACAGGTTAAATATATAAAATTACCAATTAGTGTAAACAAATTGTGATTTTTAGGTACGACTGACAGCCCAGTTTGTGGCCCGCAATGGTCGTCAGTTCCTCACCACTCTTATGAATCGGGAGCAGCGGAACAACCAGTTTGACTTCCTACGGCCCCAGCATTCACTCTTCCAGTACTTTACCAGGCTCCTGGAGCAGTATACCAAGGTCCTCATCCCCCCCAAGGATCTTATGAAGAGGCTGAAGGAGGAAGCTCAGAGTGCTCAGGCTGTAGTAAAGCAGGTAGGTTGCCAGGAATTATTAGCATTTGTATTTTGGAAGTATGTAATTTTGTATGTGTCCGTTTTCCTCATTTAATAGATTATAGTCTCTTTAATATACCTCATCTCGGCAGGTAAACCAGCGTGTGGAGTGGGAGCGACACCAGGCAGCAGTGAGGAAGAGGGAGGAGGAGGATGCAGAGAGAGAGCGTTTGGAGTATGCAGCAATTGACTGGCATGACTTTACCGTTGTAGAGACCATTGATTACCAGCCGTGGGAGGTTGGATCTTTCCCTCCTCCGACCACACCTGCAGAGGTGGGACGGCGTGTGCTATTGCAAGAACGCATTGATGAAGGTGTGACACCAGATACAGACATGGTGCTGGGCAGTGACGACGAGGAGGAACCCGAGGAGGAACAGGGGGCCCCAGGTGATCGTGATGATACCCAGGTACAGGACATGGATGAAGAGAGCAGTGAGGAAGAGGAAGACTCAGATGATGAACCAGCCCCTCCACCACCACCACCCCCTCAACAACCTCCTCAGCAGCAGCAGGCTGAGATGAAGGCCCCACAGCCTCCACCACTGCCTCGAGAGCCCCCACAGCCTGCTCCTGCACCACCAATACCAGGACAGGTGGTGGTGAAAGATTACAATCCTCGGCAGCAAGCACGCACTATTCCGACTTCCACAGCCTCAGATCAGTTTCTGGTGTCACCTATCACTGGAGAACGTATTGCCCCAGACAAGGTTGGGCAGCACTTGCGCATCAATATGTTAGATCCACGTTGGTTGGAGGACCGTGATCGCCAAATGGCTGAACGTTCCAACCAGGATAATGTTTTTGCCACAGGTGATTCCATCCGTTCCTCACTCAAACAGCTGGCTGAGCGACGTACTGATATCTTCGGTGCTGGAGATGAGGAGACAATTATTGGTAAGAAAATTGGAGAGGAGGAGAAACGAGAAGAAAAGGTGACGTGGGATGGCCACACTGGATCCATGGAGGCAGCCACTCGAGCAGCCCGAGCCAATATATCTATTAATGAGCAGATTCACCAGATTCACAAAGTTAAGGGTCTACTACCAGATCAGGAGAAAGAAAAGATTGGTCCTCAACCTAAATTACCATCATCTGGACCTCCTAGTAATCTCCCCAACCGCCAGCCACCACCACCTCCCCCCAAGCCTCAGCAGCCACCACCCAAGCCAGCTCCACCTCCACCACCACCAAAATCCAATCCACAGCCTGCTCCAGCTCCACCTCCTCCTAAACCAGTTGTCACACCCACTCAGTCTATGATGACGGTCAACATTGGTGCTCCACTTCCACCACCCATGGCACCAATGGTGCCACCTGGTGGAGGTGTTATGGTGGTGCCAAGACAACCTGTTATGATGGCACCAAGACCTGGTGGCTTCATGCCAGGCCCTCCTGGGCCTCAGGTTGGGTTCATGCAATCACAGCCACAGCCAGCTCCCCCAAGTGGCCAACCAGGAGGTATGGGAGGCCCAATGGGTGGTATGGGTGGGGACAAAGATGATGACGACGGTCCAGCTGCCAAGCGTGCCCGTACAGAGGAGACTCTGGTTCCTGAGATGGACTGGGCACGCAGGTTCAACGGGCCGGTGAAGTTCCAGGTCATTGTACCAGTGGTGGCAGACAAACCTGAGTGGCGGCTGTCAGGCCAAACTCTCACGCTCTCCTTGCCTCTCACAGACCCAGTATCGGTAGTGAAGGCCAAAGTGCATGACCAGACAGGACTTCCCCCAGGCAAGCAGAAGCTGGCACGTGATGGACTCTTCTTCAAGGACTCACAGTCTTTGGCATACTACAATGTGGGTCATGGTACAGTCATCCAGCTACAACTTAAGGAACGTGGTGGTAGAAAGAAATAGAAAATTGTAACAGAGAGGATATGTCTCGGATTTCTTCTTTTGGTAAAAATTAAGTTTTTCTTTTTGCTAGATATTGATGTACCATCTCATTTGGCAAGGTCTGTACTTGTAGACTTTAGTGAGGTGATTTATTTCCCCACAAATATATTTAATGATTGTATAACCCACATATCAGTTTGCAACATTTGTTTTATGGTTCCAATTTTTGTAAACAATTATTGCAACTCTGGGTACTGATAGATATTTATAGGTGACTACAGCACTATTAAGTAATATATTGAGGACAAGTATATTGGATTGGTATTTTAAATGTATTTCATCACCAGTTTTGGTGACAGAAAAATAAAAAGAACTTGATAACTGTACAAACCAAGATATTTCAGCTGTTTTTCAGTTGCATATGGCACCAATTGTTATATAATCTTTTATCTCTATCTATAGCTCTGACGCCTCGCTCCCTCCGGGAACTCCCCCCAAGGGGGTGGCCACGGCAGAAGTGCCTCCAGTTCTCCCAGTTCCAACACTCCCTCCTTACTTGGTCAAGCCCTCCTCTACCCCTCATGTTTCTCTCCTTTACATACTCTTCCACTCTGTTCTGCCATCTAACCGGAGGTCTGCCTCTCACACCACTCATTAATGTATAATTATGAAAATATTATGCTTGTACTAATACTTAATCAACATATAAATTACAGCACATGTACAACATATGATTGATGATTGTTTCAAGAATAAACATTACTGACAATATGGAACAGCAGGTAGGTAAGGTGCTGAGTTGTCTAAAGCTCGGCTTCATGTGGGTTTTAGTTCTTTTGTTTAGCAGTGTTTACTTTTTCTTATATCCAGTAGTTTAGTATCAACTTGAAATGTGCAACAAAATAAAAGAGGTTTTCAAATTATTTTATATATATTTAACTGTGCAAAAGGCATTTCAGCTCACACAAGAACATTATTTGTAACAGTACTGTTAATTTGTGAGCACATTTTTGTCGACACTCCTTCCAGAATTACTGGTAGGTGTCTGATTGCATAACAGAGTAACTGACCACTTCAACTTACAGATTATAGCTTATGACTAAACCTCTGGAACATCAACTTATTACAACTTGTACAATATGAAGACATTGCACTAACTTGTAATAAATCAATAAAACCATTATCTTCTGAGCACCATATAATAAAGTTTTGTTTCATCCTGAAAATAGTACAAGTACTATCAAAAATTAAAGTTCTGTTACCCTTCTTGATTGTCGTAATTCAATACAGTAGTTATTCTAATACATGGCAACCAAAGCCATAAGGCACTAACCCACAATATGAGATCCTCTGAGAAAACTACTATACCTTTTCACCCTCAAATGAAAATAACAACTTCAAAATAAAACTCCTGGTTTAATTTAAAACATCTGAAGTTCAATTTAAAAGAACTGAAGTTTTATTTAAAATTAGTGAATTTTAATTTAAAATAAAAATAAATTGTTCATGAATTTATTGTACAGTAGATAAAAATAGTGAAAAGGTGTAGTATACAGTAAGTCATTCATGGCATTAAAAGTACCAGCTACTAATGCCACATAGGCTATACAACACTAACTCACAATAAGAGATCTGAATAAACTTGACACAAATCAAGGTATACATAATAAGGCCTGAGTAAACTGTACATAAAGAAATAAATGCAAGGAGATTCATATTTCATAAATTATATTGATACACCAAAGAAATTACTCTAATTGAATCACAGACAATTTCTGGGATTCACAAAGAGTACAATTGAAGGGCTGAAGAATGGAGGAACCTTGCCTAAGAGAGCAGAAACATGTAGCATGTAAAGCTTGAGACCTAAAATTTATATGGATCAAAGATAGACTTTTGGATGGAGAAGCTGTAAGGGTTATGAACAAGGATGAAACTAGAAAGCAAAAGATACATAAAAAAGAGGAATGGCAATGAAGACTACAGGTGTATGAAAAAAAAATTCAGTGATGTGACTACCAAGCAAGGTAACTGATGCCTGTAGATTGCTAAAGTAGACTGCAAAGTTTTCCATCACTCTGACATTATGTGTTATTCTATAACTCATCACTCTATCAAAAGTGTACATTGTTTTTGCTTTAGGTGCATATAGTATCAATGTTCCTGTGCAGTTCTGAGTGAATATTTTGTGCAGTGTAGTGTAGGAGCCCCAATATTCTGACTTAACATAATATATCTGGATTGGGAAATAATCTTTTGCTCATGACTCGAGACACAGTATGGTATCTATCAATATGCCTACTCTGTATGTACCATCAGGAGTTTACAATCAGATAAAAAATTCTTTTGAGTTGCAAGCAATATCAATTCCTTACAGCATCCATTTTACGTTTTTTATGGTTTGATATTCAATGACCTTCGTCCAACGGTAAATAATGCCTTCTCTAATCCTCATCATTAATACCATTGCTACTCCAGTCATATGGCAGATAACTCACCTTCCACTTCCCAGTCTCGAGTGCTTCTTGCAGTGCCTTGGCTTTCTCTCCGCGTCCAGCATTGCGAGCAGTCCACCTCAGTACCTCCTCTTGGTTGTCTCCAAAGTCATGTCTGTACCAGCGCAGAAGAGAGGAGAGATGGATATGGCTGCGGTCTCCATCACTTTCAACCTTTAAAGCATCGTCTCCTTCCAAGTAGGAGTTGGTAGCCAGCTGGAGTTCTTCATTAATATTCTGAGGGTAAAGAGTTACAATATATGAGTACATACCGTAAGTTGTCGAAGTAACCTACATGACAGTGATGATATATGCATAAACTTTCTTACCTCTGCTGAGAATGTCTTGACTGGTGGGCAACTGCGGGCACCACAATTGAGGGCAAAGTGGATTCTTGGGTCAACCTGTTGGAGAAGGAAAAATTTCATGGTAAGGACCAAACCCATACAGTATTACAGTGATTGTATACTCTTCATTCTGGGTCTTCCTCTCAAAGTTCTATATATAAAACTAAAACCATCACCACCAGGTATTGACTTGACTACACAATGAAAGACTCAACACAGACACCCCTACATCCTGTCCACTACTAACCTGGATTAAACTCATCTTGCGTCTTGGGTCAGACTTGCCAAATGGTGGGAAGAGTTGAACGACACCCCTCCTGTTAGCACGTAGTACCCCATTCTCTATGTCAGTAAGGCTGTAATTCCGACCACCGATGATATAACACATCCGGTCAAAAAACTGAAAAAAATATACTGCATAGTAATGTTATTGGTAATGCAACAACATAATGGAAAAATGTGTACCAGGCCAAAATATTATAGGGCATTTGGTACTAAGACGTTATAAGAAAAAGTACAGTACAAATAAGAGGAACTAAGAATATATGACAAATAACAAGCATGCTAGAAACAACACACAAATGACTTAGAGAATAGAGGATGGTGTCTGACAGAACTTCAAGTAATGCGTCAGTTCTTTTGAAAAAGATTCTGTATCGATCAATTCTGCAGATTTGTCTTTTTTTATTAATCCAGATCGTATAAAATTTTATAATATCAAAAGCATCTTGGTGCTTTGTTTCAGCTGTTGATCTCTGATCTCGAGGCACAAAGCTAGAGCTCTTAACGCTCTAACTGCTGAGTGTGGCCACTCTCTCACCCGGACCTTTTTCACACTTTGCGCTCACAACGTAAACAACACATTTGACAGGTAATAGCGTGTAAACCACTTACGCTACATGAATAAATGATACATGATATTGAAATACAAACCTTTAACCATCTCCTGATGTACAGTCAGTGGCAAAAGTCGTGTCGCCTCACTCAGCACTTCTTGAAGGATAATATAAAGGTTAATCATCGAACAAACACATTCACCATACGGAATTACAATATCCAGGGGGCAAATTAGGAATATTCTCTGGTTTTTCAATTTAAGAGCCTGTGAAGCTTAGATTTCCATACTGTACTTCATGACTTGGCAGATGTGGCAACAGGACTTTTGCTGCCGACTGTACTTGTGAATACTAAATGGACACATATAGGATGGGTAGCCAGCTCAGAATGATCACAACTCAAAGCACATTTTTACACACTCCTGACAATTCTGTGTATGTTTTCACTCTCTGATTTTGTCATAAAACATGTTAGAATCACATTTTGAAATGTGAACACAATATGAAATATAACATCACTGTCGTTTTTACGTACATATATGATAATTAGTGCAAAATTGAAGTGTTGAAAATACATCCTGACATGCTGACAGCTATTCGTACACTGGCAAAACATGGCTGGTGCGTCTCGGGGGAGTGCCTAAGCACACACTCCCTCTGTTGTGAGCCTAATCATGCATGTCAGGGGGAGCACAAATTTAAGAACTGTTCAGTCGATTTATGTCTTCACTCGCGGTTACCCACACTTGTTGGTGGTGTCGAATTATGTGATCATCACCATCAGTTTAAGGGTTAAGGATATTCTAGTAGAATCAACAGCAGTCAAACTTTAACACTGTCTCAAGCCAAGTATCCATACCAAGCTGTATTTCAGCATTAAAACCACACCAGCACAACCCCACCCACCTTGAGTCGTGTGAGCCAGTTGGTTGCAGGTCCATTCTGTACCGTGGCATGAATGACCAAGGCATTGTACACATTTATGAAGAATGCCTTCAATCCGTCCTGTGGAATACAAATGTATTGATAATTATAAGAGGACATTGTTTCACTAGGAAAAAAAAAAGAAGAGAATAATTAAGACTACTGGCAGGAAAGAAATGAACACACACACACACACACACACCTGGTCCAGCTTCTCTACAGGTGCCCTCTGGAGCTGTCGGGCCAGTGACTGGTAATGCTGGAACTCTTCAGAAGCCTTGATACTTACATAGTCAACTTTCTGTTATTGGTAGACATGATAAAAGCTTTCATTAGTTTTCCATTATGGTAAGGAGCAGCATTAGGCACATCTGCAAATCACAACTTCAGCAAATGAAGAAATGCGATTTAGTTTGTGAAAGTACTTCCACAAATGTATAAATGTATAACCCATTCAGTACAACAGAAAATGTCCAAACTTCATAATATCACCTGTTGTTAACCAGTATAGAGTAAATATCAATATACTGCATACAATTATAGTGTAAAACTATGTTTTTTTCAACTCCTTGAAAAAAAAAATATATATATATATATATATACAGTATATATATATAAATAAACATTAAATGAAAACTAACGTACTCTGCCATCAGTGGATATGTGGTCACTGTAGAGACGAAGAACCAATTTGCGCAGAGCCTCGGCCAGCTGACCAGCATCCTCGATAACACAGCTGTCAATTGCCCCGCTGTTCAGGGCACACGACTCATTCCCTTCATTCAGACTACAAAGGGAAAGCAGTATGTCGTAATAATAGCAAAAATAGTTGTAGCTTCAGTCTCACTCTCAGTCATCAACTCTGCAAAAGCCAGTTCTGTGCCAGGTTCTATGGGCAGAAAATGGGGAGGTGGTGGTAATGGTTATTTGTATGGTGTCCCCAGCACATCAATAACGTTAACACTCACCCATAATGTAAATCAGATCCAAACTTGGTATGATGAGAACAGAAACCTTCTCTTATATGATATAGGAGGAAACAATGTGGTGTAAATCAATTCAGTATCACATTTTATTTTCTATTTTCAGACCTCTAATGTCTTTTGCAGTGAACAGTTTAAATTGAATGTTCTTTGTTGTCTGGCTATCCATAGCCAGATAAGGTGGCCATGAATAAACTGTCCTGTCTTCACATCAACCACAATATTGTATAGGACCTTTGCAGACAAGAGTTATGAGGCTACTTGCAATGGGGTCGTAAACTAATGATTCACTTTCAAGACATAATTATGGTTTCCTTGAACTCAACCATAAAGTCTCAAATTATGAATTTCATGGGTATTAACGGAAGATTCTCTCTTTGGTAAATTGGAGGTCTACTGATTCCTCCAAACTACACCAGGAAACAGAAGACTTTAATGTTGCTAATAGGGGGATCTGTTTTGTGGCATAGTTTGGAGGAATCAGAGACTCTTCCAATTCACCAACATGAGAATCTCCCCTTCAGGATAAGATTTATCATTCCATTAACTTCTGCAAATATATGTTTCATGGCAACCAAAAAATGTAGCTACCTGTAAAACACATCCGACTTGGAAAAGAAATTTTCAATGTTGTCTTTCACAGGCAGGATGTATTTCTTCTGAAGAAGCTCCGACCCCACCTTCACTGCTTCCGACTCATCTGATTATTCAAGGAGGGGAAATCTTTTTGTAGTAATTAAGGGCCCTATGTTGTAGTCAGAAAATTGGAGATATAAGAGTCCTTCAAATATTGCCACGAAACACCACCTATATGTAAAGAGCTTGTTTTGTGGCATGGTCAGGAGGAATCAGAAGCCACCAATTTTCATACATGATCACAGGGTCCTTAAGAGGCTTGTGAGTACTTCAAACCTGTGCTAAAAAACAAACCATCTAAACTGAAGTAATCTGTTTCCTGTCACTCGCAGGAATCAGCATGTTTCCATTCATCAACAAAATAAAAATTTCCTTACCATTTTCAAAATACAATATTATGTCTTTCTTCATACATTTGTTAAAACTCCACACATGCACTACCTTCTTCATAAAAAGAGACTTCTACATTACAGGACAGGCAAAATGAATATCTAAGGTAAAAGGAAAAGTGTATAGAAAAAAATACAAGTGAGGAGATAAGTACAGTAGATGTGATGGGTCTATGAAGTCATCACATCAGTCCTCTTTACTGTCTAGTCCTTTACATTTCTTGTGTAAGGCACCTAAATATTCTACACCAGATCACTCACTCATTTTTTTTGCCTCCACCATCCACTGGACAAAGTCATATCCAGAGAATGCCATCTTGGGAGAGGAGAAGAGTGATGTTCTGTGGCTCTGGAGCAGACCTGATGCTCGGATCTCCTCCACAACCTCAGATATTGGGTCTATCTCACAGGTGAAGACTGTTTCATTGCTCTGGGCTACAAGTGAGAAAATATAGTGTATATACTATAAAGTGTTAGGAAGAGATGAAAGGAAAGGGAAGGTCAATGTGCAAATGGAAGGATGGCATGAAGGAAGCCTTGTGTGATAAAAGGCAGTGCAATGTACCATTTATGTCCAGGAACAAATACCTTGTAATGACATGGTTTAGGTAAAACACTGGAAACCCCAGTGAAATCCAACAATTGATGTAACATTTTGATCCGAGATACCTGGTACTGTACTGCATGTGACCTTCCAGTCTGATATCAATATAATGACAGTATCTTGTAATTCTATCTTGGAAAAGAGTTATGAAATAAAAGCTCAAAAAATTAACTAACAGGGTATAGCAAGGAATTAGATAACCAATGAGAGAATAGGCTATACCCTCAACCAACCAAACCATCATGAGTTAACACACTTTCATCCAAACAAAACACACTAACCATCAGTGGCTTCAGAGGGATGAGGTATGATAAGTGCATCCTCTTTGGCTGGATTTTGTTGAACTTCAGTGAGTAGCCTCCCCCATGTCTCCTCATCTTTCACTGCTCTCTGTAGGCTGTCATTCCCGCCCACATACTCCTCGTTAAAAAAGATCTGCGGCACCGAGGTCTTCCCAGTCTTCTCCTAGAGTCGTGTGAAAAGTCTGAATTCGCTACATATTTAAGGAAGCTAGTATAGTGTAGTTTACATTACTTCTAGCTGCTGTATAGCTTGGAGAAACTTTTGTACACTATACCCCATATGCCAACATTACATGCACAATAGGGGTGGTCAAACTGCCAAGTGCTCACATGCAACCACGTTCGTACAGCAGGGAACCGGTCAACTGGGACATCAATAACCGGGATGCCATGGTCTCGTAATGTCTTCTTGGCAGCCAGGCAGTGAGGACATCCAGCCACACTGTACACCACCACACGTCCTACCAGTTCTAACATGGCGGCCTATTCTTTAACCTGAAAATACATTACTTTGATCATTATGTGTCTTAGTAACCTTGTGCAACACTCCCATATCAAATTAATATGTGCCCCCTCCCTCTGGTTTTTATACAGACTGAGTTTGTGTTATTGGTCACATACAATTACATTATTTAGGCATTGCGGTACAGTTTAAGAAGAGACAGAAAAGAAAAACACCATTTATTCCTTTTTTTTTGGGGGTGAGGTGGGAGACATTCCATCACACACACAAATGACACAAATGACCGTAAAACAAAAGCAACCAACCACCAACCAAAAAAAATACAGTACCGGTATTTATGGTAGGTATCTTACTTGTGTACTGTGGCACTTCTTATCTAAACTATTACCAGCGTTACATCTGGCGGTGTGACGTGACCTTCAGACTACAGCACCAGAATATTGATAAAAGTGTCGTCACCAACATGAGTACGTATGTATGTTATAGCTTCAGTCATATTTGAGGGAATATTTATACACTTTTAAAGCACTGACAACCACTGGAAAACATTTTAATACCTTACTGATTGTCTGTGTTGTCGAAATAAAAAGGAGGATAATTCACAGGAAATGTAATGAAGGGATACTGATCATAAAATAAATAAACAACAACAGGATGCTCCTTTCTTTCACGGTATTTACTTTACCTCGTTATCGTCTTGGAATTTGTTCAGTTTTGCTTTCTCAACGGCACTTTAACTAATTTATAAGTACTTCTTTACTCTTTAGGCTCCAAAAAATGTGGAAACATGTTATATGTACACATACGTACCACAAATTTCAATAATTATTCGATTTTAAAAGTAAAAATATATGCGAAGATGTTGTTTGTGCCACATTTTTATTTTCCAATAATATTTCCTCGCTCTTCATTGTAGAAAAGCTAGAGGAAAGAACCTTTTACTTAACAGTGAAAACAAAGGAAGAATTAAAGACATAATATACGAATTCTGTAGAAAAAGAGAAAAACATAGAAAACAAACAAATTAACAAGAAATGGAAACCCGTTGAAAAGGTGTACTTGTCTTTCCCGGGTTCCCCTATTGTTTACAACTTTACATTTTTTTACATCGCATTGGAATTTGACCACAACACGTGAGGGCGAGGCAGTAATAGTGTGTGGTGGGTTATACTGTTAAAGCTTATCAGTAGGGAGTGTGGTGTGGCAGTACAAAAAGAATTATTATTATTTAATGATGTGGAAACAGTTGCATGATAAGGAACTCTTTATAAAATCCCATTATTATTATTATTATTTAATGATGTGGGAAAAGGTTACATGATAAGGAACTCTTTATAAAATCCCATTGTTATTATTTAATGATATGGGAACAGTTGCATGATAAGGAACTCAAAAAAAATCCCATTGCTATTATTTAATGATGAGGGAAAAGGTTACATGATAAGGAACTCTAAAACCCACTGTTATTATTTAATTAATGATGTGGGGAAAGTCAGCCTGGAGGATTCAGAAGCCACCAACAAGTCACATACACAATCACAAAAAAGTCCTGTGAGATTTTCGTGTTGTTGTTATATTGGAAGGCTACTGATTCCTCCTAATAACTATACCAGAAAACAGACGCCTTCTATGATACTAATAGGAGATCTGTTTCTTGGTATACTGTAGTTCGGAGGAATCAGCAACACTCACACACACATACATACATACACATACATACACACACACTCACTCACACACATCAGAGACCTTCCAATTTACCAACATGAGAATTGCCTCTGTAATTAAGCACTCTCATGACACCTTTTTTCCCTTCTTTTCAGGTGAGGCCGTTTGTATGCAACTTGAGTATATATAAAAAATAAAATAAATAAAATAAACAATACTGTAATAATTATTCTGATGAAGATGGATTCAAATAAAGACAATGAGGAAGTGTCGGCCATACAACAACAAGAGGAGGAAAATATCGGTACCGGTAGATACAAGACACGTTCAAGGAAGAAAATATCGGACAACAACAGTACACCAACAGATGATGCAAACAAGAGCCATAGGAGGAATACCACTAGAGAGAAAATGGCCAGAGAGGATTCCAAACACGTGGATGTTATAAAGAAAGAAGAGCCTACACAAAAGAAAAGGAATAATAATAAAAGAAAAGCAGAAGAGTCTAATGAGAAAGTTGCAGAGAAGAGAGCAAGAGGGACTAACAGTAAGAGTGCAGCTGAAAAACAAGTGAAAGTGCAAGAAGACGTGAAGCCTGATGTAAACGGAAAAGACGCAGAGAGTAAGCCATCCGTGAAACCCAAAGCTAATACTGCATCCAATAAAAATAAAAAGAAAAATGGGGAGGTTAGTTACAGTACTGGTGTGTTTATAAAGTATGGTCAGTATGCTTACAGTATGTGCAGAATAAAGACCCTTTTTAACCAATGTTCTGTGTACGAATTCCTGTGGCCAACTGTATGTGTATTCAGATTAAGGGGGGATTCTTTTGTTAGTGAATTGGAAAATCTCTGATTCCTCCAAACTATGCCACAAAATAGATCCCCTATTAGTAACATTAAGGTCGTCTGTTCCACGGTATAGTTTGGAGGAATCAGTAGCCTTCCAAAATACAAACAAAAGAATGTCCCCTTAACTGTATATGATATTTAAAGGTACATATTGTATGTTCCTAGTACAGTACAGTAATGTTTATATATTCCCAGGATGAACCAATACCACGACCAGTCAAGTATGAGAGTCTTGGTGATGGACCTCCTCCTGTACCATCCACAGGCCAGAAGTATATGGGCTGCCATGTTTCAGGGGCTGGTAAGATGCTTTAAGGCTTTGACATAATATATATAAAACTAAGAGAAGTAGCAAAGGTAAAAGGATGATCAGGGCATAAGGAGATTCCTCCTCTGTGTATGGTTACATAGCAATATTCTGTTCTAAAATGTTGTAGTCTTCTGATTGAACAAGAAAAATAGAAAATTTCACTTATGTTCTACAATGTTCTGAGGGTATCACTAAAATGTAGCTTTCAGAATGGATCAAGACAGGTTAGTTCAGTAATAACATACTGTACAGTATATTAAAGCATTAAAAGGGTTTGGCATAGAGAAATGACTTCCCCATCACCTACCATTCTTGTGATGGTGCTGTCAGCCTTGTATCCCCTACGATACAGGGGGAGGGAGTGAGGGTTGGGGACCCCACTAAAGGTTCATATAGCCTTGGAGCTGGACCCCTTGCCTGTCAAGGGTCCTGCACTGGCGCTAGAGCCTCAACACCCATTGATAAAAGGGAAATGGAGTATTGATAATGATGATATTAAAACATATTTTGTGCACTGTTTACTACAAGAGGGTTGCCAGATACTGTATCAAGTTTCATGAAGTTGTGAGATGTTTTATTAGGAAGCACTTCCCATGTAGTGCCACATTAAGTGAGATACACTGTTCTTAAAATTAACCTGTGTATGTAATTATAAATTTATAATATTTTATGTATTTATAATCTGATAACTTGATTGATCCTCAGGAGGAGTGTGGAATGCATTTGCAAATGCTGAGGAATGCTCAGCCAAGTCATTTGCTCTCTTCCTGCGTAGCCAGAGACAATGGGTAGCCAAACCACTAGAGGATGAAACTGTTAACAAATGGAAAGAAGTCAGCAAGGTTAGCTTAATTATCATACATTTTTTGCATTGAATTATTGCCAGACAGTTGCTTTTGCTCGAGTTTGGAAAAAAAGGTTCTCATGCATTGCCATACATTTATTCACTTACATGTTCTTGAATTACAGTGGTGTGAAATCAGATCATTTATGTAGCTAGTTAAATCATACTATTGTATAAAGATTGAAAGTTTGATGATACAACAGTTAGATTGACAGTGTTTTGTACAGTATGCAGTGTATTATTATGTTTAATAATTTGTGTCTTATTACAATAGGTGCCTTTATTTACTGGTATTGTATGGTATTTTAGGAATGTGCTCCTCATCTTGTGCTCCCTCACGGGTCTTACCTGATGAATCTTGGGTCATCCTCAGAGGAAACATTGATCAAGAGCCGGAACTTGTTGGTGGAGGAAATGAAGCGGTGCCAACGTCTGGGCATTCCTCACTTCAACTTCCATCCTGGTACTGTAAATATTGTACAGTACTATAATTAATGTGATGACGAGCCTCCCATAATGTTGATGCCTTACTCCTGTTGGTCATGCAATCAGATACTGTATGTCAAAAGCAGTGTTTTTTAGTGCCAGAAGGATGGTGCATGAAAAGAGAATATGATGAGCCTAAATCATGTGTCATCCTTGTGGAACAATGTTATTAAAGCACACATATTCAACAGGTTCTACCTTGGGGAAGCGGAGTCGAGTGGAGTGCTGTAAGCTCATTGCTGACGGCATTAACCTTGCCCATCGCCAGACAGAGGGGGTCATCTGTGTCCTCGAGAATATGTGTTGCCAAGTACTGAATGCTGGAGCTATACAGTTGCCAACTATGATCCTGTCTCATCTCTCTTCCCTATTAACTTAAGCAAATTATGTACTATAGTTTTGTTTTCATGCATATACTCTACCTGTACTTTTATGAGCAAATTGTATATCATTGTATACACTCAAATTTCAGGCCTTCAGTTACAAAGATAAAATTGTTACAAAAGTTTTGTTGGGCCTGTACTGTGCACTACAAAATCAAGCAAAATCTAGAACACCACTTTTCCACACAGCTGTCCCGAGTGAAGTGCAGTGCTACAGTTAGCCAACTTTTTTTTTCTTTCTTTATGTGCCAGTCTTTTGTGTCTTGAGAGTTACATAAAAACATGCGCCACATATTATATTACAATTACAATCCAAGAAAAATATCTGGTAAAAACAATAGTCATCAGATAGAAGGGAAAAAAATAGCAAATAGTGAAGCTACTCTGTCACATAGTGTTGTTTGGAAAAGCCAATTGATTTCAAATGAAGTAATGGTTGATGATGATTGTAATATTTGTCAGGAGAATGATGTAATTTCTATTGCAGGGCTTCACAGTGGGTGGGGACTTCCATGAACTGCGGTCTATCATAGAGCACGTGGAGGACAGGTCCCGTATTGGGGTCTGCCTTGACACCTGCCATGCTCATGCTGCAGGTAAGAGTTATCACAAGGGCTTAATTTTGATGTGTACGACTGACCGCATGCACACCCGCCCTCAAAACTACATGTGCTTTCATTCGTATCTCTGGTTCCAGTGCATGAAACCATAGATTAAAAAAAAAAAAAAAAAAAAATTGTATACAATTGAGCTATTCAGTAGTATATTTTTATATATGTATTATATAATGTTTCTAACAATGACCCCACCAAAGGCTCAAATAGCCTCAGTGGTGGACCCCTTGCTTGTCGGGAGTCCTGTAGTGGCGTTAGAGCCTCCCTACCGTATATATTCATTGAAAGCTATTTTTCTTCCAGGATATGATCTGTCTACAGAAAAAGGGTTTCAAGAGCTTTTGGATGACTTTGAGAAAATAATAGGTTGGCAGTTTCTTCGAGGTCTGCACATAAATGATTCCAAAGGTAAGCTCTCAATGATAAAATGTTTCTAGAGTTAAATCAGAACAAAGATTTTAAAGTAGCATTCTGTATCATCCCTTGCATGTTTTGAGAGTACCATGCAGTATCATCCCTCACAGATTTTGATAGTATAGTACTGTGCATATCATCCATCGCAGGTTTTTACTTTGTATATTGCATCCTCGGGGTGGGGATGGGGGTCCAAATTGTACTCATTGCAATATTTTTTTTCACTCTGCAGCATTTTGGAAAACAGTTTATTCCTGCAATCTTTGCACAGACCAGTGGTGTATACAAAATATTTATATCCTGTGTAACAGATGAGCTAGAAGTAGAATATTTAGTTTTGTTAGGAAAATCTACATTGAGAAAAGGGGGTAATGCTGGTATTCCTCTAGAGTCTAGACTATCAACTATGTCCTTACATGCTCACCTTGGTGCTACTTGTGCTACCAGAAACAACTCAAATTGATTGGGATATAATTATCACATTCTTAGACGTTTTGTGCCGGGAATGCAAGGTTCCAACAAAAAATAAATAAATTAGGGGTAATTGGAGTTGGGCTTGTCCATAAAGTTTGACTAGGAATATGGATCTAAGAGTTCAATTTACCCTCCAATAATAGGTAAGACTGGCGACCACTTGGACCGCCATGAGAACATAGGTAAAGGCACCATTGGCATTGAAGGATTTCGCCGTGTAATGAACTGTGAGTACTTCAATGACATTCCCCTCATATTGGAAACACCATGGACCAGCAATGAAGGCTATGGTAAGGAAATCAAAGTACTCGAATCGCTGATCCAGAAGTAATATTTTTCTTTAGTTGCTCAGCAGTTTTTTCCTATCTGTAAAAATCCCAGCAACAGTACAAATTGTATTTGTTAATGTTTTCTTGTGTTCATTTATTTGTTAAACAGTTACCAGCCAATACCAGTACAGTATTATATATTCTAGTTAAGTACTATACTGTACTTTATACTGTAATGCAGAGGAAGTAATCTGTATTCAGATGTGTCGGGTAATGTGCCGCGCACTCCTAAGAATAGTATTTTGTATAAATTTTTTTTTTTTTTTTTTTCTGCAGCTAGAAATGTTCAATTAAAGTGTTCTTTTATTAATAAACTGCATTAAAATTACTGAATACTTACTTACCCATCTATGGATTTTATTTATGTGGTTCGATATTTTAGGAGTCTCTTCCACACTCCCATCCTAAGCTCCCTCTTTTTAAACTTTATTAAAAGGTACCAGAAAACTGAGGGCTAGTGTATTGGATTTAATTTTCATCACCTCGGTGCTAATGGAGGGAGAAAAGACTATATATTAAATGTAATTTTATCAATGAAAAGTGTAAATTTATACAAGATATTTTATTTATATTGAACAAGACATTAATTACAAAATGTTTACAAAAATAAATCAAAACCTTTCTTGTATTTACTCGACTAGACAACTGAACAAACTCTGATGTTCTCAAGAAAGACAATACAACACTAAACAACATTAGTGGAATGAAACAGTAGGACGGGTACCATTAAGGCACTACATACATCTTTCATACCATCAAGAAATGGTATACCCTTTAGTGAACAGGTAATAACAATAACTAAATTGTAATTTTAAAAAGAATGTTATGAGTAACAAGAACAATGTAAAATTAAAGGAAATTTTTGTGTAGAAATTAAAGTACTTAAATTTTTCCAAAAGGTATGTTACTACCTTGATACAATAAAACAAAATTAACATACAAAATTTTAACTTTCACTGATATTTGACAGCACTGACAATAGTATAAAACTTTCTGAAAAATAGAATAAAGACAGAGCAAATACTTATTATTTGGATGATAGCATAAAATTCCTGTTCTTGTATGGTGTGTACCCTTTACAAATTTACGATTCCCCTCCATGACAAAGTGACAAGGAATTATATAAGTTGAATTAAAATTAATGAAAAGCCAATTAATATGATTTTTCAATAAAAATAGATTAAAACTGCCATAATCTATTCAAACAACAATGATTAGATATTGATGAGATTGCCAAATATTTCAGTAAAGGGATTTTTTTTTTTTATATATAAAATTTTAGTGCTACTACATAGGAACAAGATTGAAAAAGAGTTCTAATGTAGAGTAACAGCAAGTAAGGATGGACTGGTGATCTTCCTACATCATCTTCCACATCCAGGGTCCGGTGTAAACGTAACCTGTTGAAGGTAATGTTGTAAGATGATAATGTTTACTGACTATTACTTCACCAAATGTATAAAGATGCCTGACACTAGTAGAATTACATACTGAATAAATTACAAATATATCACAATTATCCAGGGTATTATAGTGTCTGGGAATGCCAAGATTGTCCAAAACCACGTAAATTAGATACCAAATGAAAAGAAAACACAATGGCTACATCCATGTCCCATAAACAGTTTCCCTCAATTCCACCAAGCATATCTATCTAGTCCCCCGCTCACAATAGGCCTATTCAAATATGCAGAAAATATTTTTACTAAAGGAATCACCTGCCCAAAACAGAGGTAGATATACAGTCATCTCTGCCTCAAGTGACTGGATGCATCTTACACCTTTAAATTGTATGATGATGAACTGGAATACCTGGAGGGCCAGCGAAGAACCCTGGTGCTTGCATGGATTCTTGTGTCATGCCAGGGGTGTCTGGAGGGGGTAAGGGCAGCATACCCTGTGGATGAGGTCGATCTGATTCCACATATGTCATCAGCGGGGGAGATGCAAGTCCGCCTGAACCCACACTGCCTCCTGATGCAACCTGGTGAAAAACAACAGAAATTTATCAACATGGAAAACTAACAGCAATGAAGTTATAGAAGTACACCATGGGAATAAAGGCATCATCCACCACCACAGCTTACCTGTCTATGAACTGCTGATGCAGCAGTAACATGTTAACAATACAGCCTTCTCCTTTAATACAGTTTTCATATATCAGCAGTTCTGTAAACAAAAATAGATAAAACTACAAATACCACATTACTGTTATCTCACCTGTGATGCTCCACTATCCGAGCTTGATTTCCTTGACCCCATGTGCATGAGTGGCTGACCCTCATACTGGGTGCGGTGGTGGTGGTGAGATGGTGGGTTGTTGTGGTGTTGATGAGGATGGAAGTGATGTGGAGGGCCACCACCACTGTTCTGATGATAATAATGCCTTGGTCCTCCTCTATTGGACGGTCCTCCTCCAACTCGCTGGAATCTTGGAGGTACAGAACGCTGAGGGCCTCCTCCACGTCCATAATAATTGCCACCACCATCTGTAGGATCTAAACATTATTTATTTTGGAAAGAGACCTGAATGCAATTAATAACAGAAAAAAAATATTTTCTATATTGTTTACCTGACACTGAAACATACAGTCTAAACTCTAAACTGTGCATTCAATTGTGTCAAAAACATATTCAAGTACCATGCATAAAAATAGCTTTCATAAAACTCTCATCAATTTGTCCATACTCTACCTTGGAAACTACCAGGATGATTATACTGTTGTTGAAGATGGTTGTGGTAACCACCCCGATGCTGACCATAGTGGTGTGGGCCTCCCCTCCCACGGCCCCTTGGGTGATGTTGAGGATGGAACGGCCTCTCTCTTCCTCCATCACGCACCTCAGGTTGCTGCTGCTGCAGGGAATTCACTACGTATATATCTATTGCCAGACTGATGTCATAGTCACTAAAGGAGTGGCCGTAACTGATTGTAGAAAATAATATGAGCTGTAGGTATCAGATTTTGGCATAAAAAAAAAAAAAAAAAAAAAAAAAAAAAAAAAATGCTTAGGTGAATGCAACATAGAGCTGAGTACCAATTATAAGTATGTATCATTGTTAGTTGTTGTTGAAGTTCCTCAGGCTATCTGGCAGAGCAGCCCCGATCATTGTTAGTTATTTACTGTACAAGGAACTGTATATGTAATACATTTGGTTAATGGTGTTACTGTACAAGAAACTGTATATGTAATACATTTGGTTAATGGTGTTATTATACAAGATAAAAAAATGTAAGTCTTAACTGAATAGCAGCAGGCACATCTCGTACTACATAGAAAAAAAAATGCAGAAAGAGCCTGGATAATGTAAACCCAGGCAAAAGATATAAATAAGGAGAGGAACACACTATAAAGGATACTAGAATACTAGATTAAATGAAATATACAAAAAGTTATGTTTGTAATATAGGCAACTGATTTCCATATTATCTAGTATACAGTATAATGCGCTCCCACACTTCCTTAAACTGAAGCTTGACCACCAGAATATTATCCAAGTGTTGCCAGACAAGTCCTGAAGCAACAGAAGAGCAGCTCAGAACCACAAAACAGGAGCGATACTTCAAGGGTCTTCCCTGAATCTGTGAGTTAAAAAGGTATCATGAATCTAACTAAAGGATAATAAGCATGGACTTACAAAATTTGGGGGTGGGTATGGCAGAGGGACAGGTTCACGCATAACTTCGTAGGCTTGGGGTTGTTGTTGTTGTTGTTGTGGTGGTGGTGGTAGTGGACCAGGTACCGGTGGATGTTGTGGCATTACCTCTCCCATGTACCCAGGACCCCAACCACTTACAGTTATCATCTGTGGGTATCCTTCACTCCCTGTAAAGAATAAAAAAAAGTTGACTAGAGACAGTCACTTTTTAAAGTTAGATGAAGAAACAAATGATAAGAATGGTAAACTTTTCATGGATTGAGGGCAAGGCCAAACCTTACCAATACTGGTATTTTGGCTGCTTTGGGCTTTAATTAATGTAAACTTGTAACTACTATGGGCATCCAACACACACTGTCATCCTCAGGAGGGTGTGTCCTCAACCAACACTGTTCTCCTTCCTCCAAAGGTGAGTGATGGAGGGTTATTCTTCCCTTCTACCACTGGGGAATGGAAATGGTGCACAATAAAGATGGTCTGTAGCAAATATAATGATGCTATAGACTTGCAATAAAAAGGAGGTAGGAAGCTTGATATATATAACTAATATTTTATACAAGTGAGAGAAACAAACCAGTATTTGGTGACTGCTTATTATCCTCCACAGTGGGTGCTGGCATAACTGGAACAGGGTAGCCCCACTGCTGATTATAAGGATATCCTCCATAACCTCCATACATCATGGGCACGTGGTATACCTACCAAGATAAGACATAATTAGTCTGGATGCACTCAATGCAATATTTTAACCTTTCTCCATTTTTTATACAGAAGGAATCATATGGGTTTAGGTAATTAGTAGCATAGCATTGCACTAGTAAAAAAATGAAAAAGTGTTACATTTCAATGTATAAGGTTGTTGAAATCATTCTGGTCTTGTACTTTCACATCAGTGAAGCTGTGTCCTGTACATATCTTTTAAATAAAGTCTAGTAAAGCAAGGTAATTGAGAAAATAATAGTAAAATTATCAGTTCTGAAAATGCAACATTGGTCTGTGTCTAGCCCTGGGAACTATTATAATACTCAGCTTGAAGACATTCAGCATGCAATTGTCTCATGATCACAAACACCTTGTAAACTGAGAGGTCACTACAAATTTTTACCACCAAATTATCTCCATTTATATCGATTCCATTGTTATATGAATGAAAAGTAAATTTTTTTAAACGTTTGTCAGAAAGTGTTTTTTAATATAAGTAACTATATTAGGCATCACACACCACTAGAACAATAGAAAAACATTTTCTTCCAATTAAAACATATAAGTATCCATTACCATGTATGGCGGTATTCCTTGGTTCATCTTCATATGGTCTACTGACTCCACTCCTGAAAGTAAGAGCATACATGTACACCCATGTATAACATATCACTGAGTAAATTATTATGACCACAACTATAATATAGGTAATCTAGGTCTGTCACTTTGAGTCACTCTGGAACAGACATGATGAAATATCATACATTTTAAATACAACTCAAGTAAATAACAGCACCAGGGGATTGTATTATTGAAGCACAAAATACAATACATCCCACACTAACAACTTAACCAAAGTGTTAAAGACAAAGAACAGTAACCAGTAGCAAATAGAGAATGCTGGAAGACAAAACATCTGTTGCCATTCACATTTTCTAGCCTATAATAGTACCCTTAGGTTTAGTTGAAACATGTGGAAATCTATTTCAGTTTGTGATCCAATGACTCAGACCTCATGTGACCCACTCTTTATCCAACTATGATAAATTGATGATTCAGGAGTTACAATACCCTTTTTATTTTTAGTAAACCAGTTGGCTCAACTGTAGAATTAAAAATTTTCCACCTCTGGGGCTTTATATTTGCTTAAACTGCAATCAAAAGTAAGGCGCTTGACCATTGTAGTCAGTGGGAATCATCCCATGTCCAAATTCTGAGTGCCATGAAACCCAAGTGTTAAGAATACTAACTAAATTAAATGAGTGTTAATTATGTATCATGTATTATTTCCTTACCCTGAGCACTGGGGTCCCAGCCATCAGACTGTGAAACAGGGATGGGAGTGGCGGCAGTGGTGGTGGAGGTGGGAGGCGAAGAATATTCTGAGGGGGAGTTGGTCCCATCAGTTGGAGGTATGGGGCTGAAGACCTGGGGCAAATATGTAAAAGTTAACACACCAAATTTTGATTATTATGGGATAAACGTCTATATAAAACAATGAATAAAGGACAACAAATACTGTTCATTTTCAAAGCATCATGAACAATAAACCATTCACTTGTATACTTTACAAAAAAAAAAAAAAAAAAATGGTTGATTAAGCCTCACACATCCCTGTCAGCCAGGGTTGGCATACAGACAATGCTGGACTTGTAAGGGTTCAGGAGTCTCTAAAATGAATACTGTATAACAAAAACCTTCAGAAAGGAAAAGAAAGTACAATACAAGCTGTGACAATGCATGGGGATGGAGGCAGGTGGTAGACGACAGGGTGTACAGGGAGATTTAGGAAGGGAAGAGGTTAGGAAAGCAATAGGAAAGTTGAAGATGGGAAAGGCACCAGGGGTGGATGGGATAACTGCTGAAATGTTAAAGTGTGGGGGGGAGGTAGTGGTGGAGTGGATGTTGCTTATATGTACATTGGCCTGGAGGCAGGGAGAGGTGCCAGAGGATTGGAGGAGAGCCATAATTGTACCTTTATATAAGGGGAAGGGAAGTAAGGATGAGTGTGGTAGCTATAGGGGAATAAGCCTTCTTAGTGTACCGGGGAAGGTTTACGGGAAGGTTCTGACTGAGAGACTGATGGAAGTAACAGGGAATAAAGTTAGTGAGGAGCAGGGAGGGTTCAGAAAGGGTAGAGGATGTGTGGACCAAATATTTGCATTAAAATCAATAGTGGAGAAGTATATTGGGAAGGGTAAGAAGTTGTATGCTGCCTTCATGGACTTGGAGAAGGCATATGATAGAGTTGATAGGAAAGCTATGACAGAGGTGTTGAGAATTTATGGTGTTGGGGGGCCTTTGCTGAAAGGCATTGAGGCTTTTTATGCAGATGCAAAAGCATGTGTACGGGTAGAGGGTGATCTAAGTGAGAGTTTTAATATTAGTGTAGGGCTGAGACAGGGGTGTGTTATGTCACCATGGCTGTTCAATATATATATGGATGGTTGTATGAGAGAGGTGAAAGCCAAAGTGAATGGTCTGGGGGTGAAGTTGAGGTTGAATGAAGCAAATTGGTCCCTGGTGGCAAGTTTGTTTGCGGATGACACTGTGCTGATGGCTGAGAGTGAAAGGAATTTACAGAGAGTGGTGGACGAATTTCAGTCTGTGTGTAAACGAAGGAAATTGAAGGTGAATGTGGGTAAAAGTAAAGTGATGGTATTTGAAAGAGCAGAAACTGAAGTGATTGACTTTGCTACACCTTACAGAGTGGCTGTACCAACTGGGACGAAGTGTGAGATAACTCTGAGGGGTGAGAGGATGGAGGAAGTGAAGGAGTTTAAGTACCTGGGTACAGTTATGTGTAAACATGGAAGTATGGAAGGAGAAATTAGGGAGAGAGCAGTGAAGGGTAGACAGGTCATAGGATCACTGGGGAGGATTATGAAGGGTAGAAGTGTGAGTATGGAAGTGAAAAGGGGACTACGAAATAGTATAATCCTGCCAACACTGACATATGCGTCGGAGACATGGACATGGAATAGGGCGCATCAGTCTAGAATAGGTGCTGTGGAAATGAGTTACTTGAGAGGAGCATGTGGACTTACTAGATGGGATGGAGAAAGTAATGAGAGTGTATATGAGAGATGTGGTATGAGTGAGAAGGCAATTGGTATTGAGTGTGGAGTGGTTGAGAGAGTGAAACGTAATACATTGAGATGGTATGGACATGTGGAGAGAATGCAAGGCGAGGAATTTGTAAAGAAGGTGTATGGAAGTGAAGTTGTAGGACCTGGTGTGAGAGGCAGACCTCCGGTTAGATGGCAGAACAGAGTGGAAGAGTATGTAAAGGAGAGAAACATGAGGGGCAGAGGAGGGCTTGAACAAGTAAGGAGGGAGTGTTGGAACAGGGAGAACTGGAGACACTTCTGCCGTGGCCACCCCCTTGAGGGGAGTTCCCGGAGGGAACGAGGTGTCGGAGCTATAGATAGATAGATAGACAATCATGTGGGTTCCTGGAAAACATTTGAGTAGGCAACCATTCTTATTATAATTATTTGTCTTTAAAACTGAAGAGCAAAGGATGAAGAATGAGTAAGATAAATATGAGGAAATTTTGATGTGATAGAAGTTAACAAAAAGAACATTAAAACACCATTTGTGGAGGAGATCTTATTAACAATGTTTCTCAACTTTTTTAGCCTAACTTAAGGATTCATTAGATTCTATTTACAAAATGTTTTCATATTCAGAATGAAGCCTCTTGTGATTATTTACTAAGCTTTGTTATTATTCAATTGAAAAGAAAGCAGTGCAAAGGCTTATGGTCTAGTAATGGTCATAAAGCAGCAGTCAATAAACAATAATGCAAAAATTCCAACAGTCAAATATTAGTCACAACCGAAACAGAGAATGACAAACACACCTATTATTATATGAACAACCCCAATTCATTTTTATCCATTCCCAACTACAAAGAATAACATGTCTTGCCTAATTTTGTAAGGAAATGTGATCTTAGTTATGGCTCTCAAATATTCCAAGGATAAATGATGTTCTCAACAAACATTCTGCCCCCAATCACCCGTAACTAACTCTGAAAATGAAATGTTCCTGTACGATGTATAATGTATATAAGTGCACAAAATCGTATGTGTAAAATCAAATTACATATATTTTCTCACTTAATTTTATATTATCTGTCCATAAAGCTGAGTTCTTGAAGTGTAAGAAGGATTAAACATTTGTTGGTAATTGTTTAGGACTGCTAGGATACCACTACATTACAGTAAGCCTTGTAAAGTCCAACATGCATGTAGAGAAATTGGACACAAATATGCATGGACAAGCAAGAAGAACAGGAAATAAAGCATTAACAAAATGCATTGCCTTATTAAATATTTGAAATGAATTCATTAGCTGATCATATCCCTTCTGTTTCAGATTATACAGTATCAGCTAATGAATATATAAAAAACAGGACCTTCTGCTCCAATACTACAAAAATATTTGGATTGAAGACCTAGCTTGCAACTCTTATTAAGGTATGACCTGCAACAACTCCAAAGAAAAAATTTCACCCAGAGGTCTTAAAGGAATAGTGAAAGGCCTGAACCTCTTTCTAGCTTTATAAAATTCACTAGGATTGACAGAAACTGGAATATAGCAAGGTCTCAAACCAAGTCTCTGGCCTTTAGCATATAGGCATGTAGCTACTGGCTCACCTGAACAATTCCTGGACTCGGATATGGTGGAGGACAGGAGAATGTGTACACATGGCCATGAGGTGAGGGGGTGCACCCCATCTGATGTTTACAAGTTGAGACAGAAATGGATATTGGTGAGAACAGAAACATCAAGGGACAAGAAAAAATTGCTCAAAATACACACCATTTGAGGAACAGTCTGTAACCCATAAAGGCCAACTTGCAATGATCTGGGTGGGCTGTTTTTTTTTTTTTTTTTTAATTCATGTAATGGTATTTGGTGAAAAGTATGTATTTCAGGGTATTTTTCAAGGCCACAATCAGAAAATAGAAGAGATGTTGCCAAAGTTATTAAGGTCCCTTCTTAATGATGTTTTTTTGTGCAATCTATCTGTGATTTTGAATTTTACTGAGATGTCAAATCTAGGCAGAGAATATACAGTACTGTTACTAAAATCAACACATTTAACCAGTGGTCTTTGTTATGTTACCATGGGTTGCTTGAAGTATACACACAACTTCTAATTAGAGACTACTACTGTATAAAGCATATAATATTGCATAAACACCACTTGCAAAGAAGCCTTTACTGACAAAGTTTATCACCTCCAGTAAGGTTATATATTTGGTTCAAATTATATGTTTATCTGTCTGTTTTTTGCTAGCAGGAGTATGCAAAAGGTGAATTTTTACAAGAAACTTACCAAACCATGGCCTCATGATTGGCAACAAATTATTAAATTTTGGGAGAGATCCGGATCAGAAATCTGAATCCATAAATGTTGTCTTTTTTGTATGAACCTCAACTTTTAATGTTGAGATTGGGGGTGAAGTACGGGTGTCTCTGGGTGTAGACTTTCACAACCATAATCTTCAACTGGTTTTCACTTAAATTGTTATGGAATGCTCAACCTCAGCAGGGGTTTGGGGTCTTTGAACACTATATCTTCTATTCAAGATCAGGTCTAAAATAGGAAGATGCAACAGCAGAAATTGTAGTCAGCAATTCTTTGGCTTCTCCTTCCTTTAATGGTATTTATTGTATGCAATTTATCAATAGATTCAAAAATACAAGTACAGTACAAAATTAAGATTAATTCCAAATGAAAATCTTCTATGTCCAACAAGCAATACAAGATTAAAGTCTAAAAAAAATTGCAACAGGCAAAAACAACAACAACCACATTTAAAGAATGCACATGCCACAACACCAAACACACCTTTATCCCTTGAACACATTACCTGTGAGGGTGGGATGGGTGGAGGTGATATGTATGTGATAGTTGGTTCCGGCTGGAGAGGTGGAGGGGGGGCCTGAATCACTTCTCCATTGGCAGTGTTTAGAGAAGGAGGCTGATTCAGGGGCTGCACCTGAAATAGGCAACATCAAAGGTTGTTTTGTATGCCTCAATGTTCAAGACAGGAAGGCTTAGAAGGATGTTCTTTACATCTATAGTGAGGGTATGTATTTGTTGGTACAGCCCAGACCAAGGGTGTTCTATAGAGTAAAGTGCATCTATGCAAGTGAATGGCATCAGGAGTGGAAATATTGTTATACGAGCCTGGTTAACCCTTAAAGTGTGGGTGACGACAATTGTCGACACCACCAAGTGTGGGTAACTGCGGGTGTCGAAAATTGTCGACGACACATTTTTCAATATGTGCTCCCCAGGACATAATTGATTAGGCTCAAAACAGAGGGTGTGTTTGCTTAGAAGCTCCCATAAGTCACACCATCCTTATCCATCCAGTGTAGCAATATCTCTCAGAATGTGATGAAGAATTTTCAGCGCTCCACTTCTGTGCTAATTACCATGTACACTTGACCCTCAATTTAACGGACTAAAAAGGGCTTAACCTTGTCCGTTACTGGAAATTACCATAACTAGAAAATTGACATGATCTAGGGGATAACTTGGAATTAATATTGTACTGTACATAGAAAATGCAATACAGTAATTCAAAACTCATGTTAGACGTAAGGATAATGTCCACTGAGAGGTTGCTCACTCTAAAGGGGTTAGACTTAAGCATGAGTGTAGTGAGGGTAGGGGGGGATGGTGGGTGGCTAACGGCACACGTAATATTGTTCAGTTTTCCCCAATTATCCTTGAGTTTTTACTCGTACAGTACACACGCATTTTCTGAGTTTGGATGGAGTTCAGTAAAAAGTCTACTTGTGGATAAAATTGTGTTCTTGGCAGATTGGGTGTGGAGTGTAGTGAACTAGTTGTAAAGTTTTAAGGTGTATGAATGAAAGAGCTAACGTCAGCAAAAGTAAAGTGATGGCATTTATGAGTAAGTACGATTGATTAAAACTGCCAAATTGCAAGTAGTTATAGAATCAAGTATCAAAACAAGACAGATGCACACACAGGTAATGCAAAATGTGCATACAATAAATCATGCTGCATTACATTACCTGCAAGTTATCAGTAGCTGGGGAGGGGGAAAAGTCCTCACTGCTTCTATCTGTGCCTGTCCCATTCACTCGTTCTTCAGCCTGCGGGAATAAAAGCCTTCATTGGAAAATCTGTTTCAGTGTCAAATTTATGATTCACATGCTCAGTGAAGCTTAACTGCTGATACATAAAATACCTAAATTTACAGTTCCTAAAATGAAAATTAGTGGCAGGCCAATACCAAACTAGCCATGTTTTCAATGTCTAGTTCAGATTTCTTAAGAGGAGGTCACAACAAAGCATATTTCTCAGACTGCATTAAGCTGTCCTCGGCTAACCAGCTATTAACTAGTTCACATATAAAATCTGCTGCATACTAACACACAGCTGATATCTCAGACACATTTAATGAATCAAGTGGGAAAAATGTCTTATTTGGCCCCAAGGAAAACTTAATATAACCATCATATACAGTACTAAACATAACTCATTATTCTCAGTGTTGCAATTGCAGTCTACTGTACAAAAAAATTGCAACACTAGCTTATCATTAATATCGTCTTACTTTTGGTGTTGAGGTATTGTCAAATTGAGCTGGATTATCTTCTATCCCTGGGACACATTGTGAATTTCCATGCTTCTCACCAGAGATTACTTCCAACTGTAGAAAAAATATGTGCACAATATGTATAATTGTTTTAAAATTGTATTAGTAAACAGGGGTCTGATGGTTGTGGCAAACATTAAGACAGTATATATAATCTGTTCTTATCTTTCCTATTTAAGCAGTCATAAAAAAAAATCCATGACTAACAACAATTGGTGAATATACAAGTTAAGCAGCAATGTTGAGTATTATGAACACACACACAACTGATTAACTTAAAAGTTACTGAGATCTGTAGTACTAATACTACCAATACTTTTTGCCACCAGGGTTTCAAAATACACATTGTTTCCAAGGGAATCTATATGTTTTGCAAATCTTAATAGAACAAGTTGTAGCCCGATGTTCATTGTTTAAATAGTGATTGCCGTTCAAATGTGCAGCAGGGTGCAGCCCGTGTATAATAGAAATTTGTAAGCTGAGAATTTTTTCCTCTCCTTCAGTAAAGAGAAAGGTAAATTTTGAAGGAATTTTATTTTCCAAATATTGGTCAATATACTGAGAGGGTTAAACTGCATTCTAAATGTAAGGTGTTCAGTTGCTTCACTCTGAGTGATGACCATAAGAATGTTGAATGATGTACAGGACATAAGCAAAGGATTAGAAATGATGATGTAACATAAAGATAGAAGACTGTGCTAGGCTAGAAAGATTCAAAGGGGAAAGGAAACAGACAGCAACCACAAAGCAAAATCAAGGAAAAGAGGTACAGCTGAAGAAATGGTTAGGGAGCTGCTTCGGGCTGATGGAGTGCTAAAACCCTTAAAGTATTGCTAAATCTTTACAGGCAATATCCCCCCATGGGAGGATCAGAAACAAAATTAATACTAAACAATAGTAGACTATTACTATTGACTATGGTGTAAGTCATACCCTCTGTCCTGTGACCCTGACCTCCTGCTGCCCTCCTGCACTCATGACCTGCTGCAGCGCCTCCAAAGTAACATCACGGATCTGCACTTGACTTCCGTCTTCACTCTGACAAACAGACATGTAGAGATAGAGAAAGATAGGGAAAGAGAGATTGGATCATATTCCTTGTAATTTGATCAGGGCTTTTAAATACATAAAACTCTGCCTTTGGGAGAATTAAAGTCAATCACTGGGCTTATTAGATAAAAGCATAGATCTAATATATTATATCTTTTAGTCATGGGGTAAGTCATTCAGGTTTGATTAAGAATATGGTTCAATGTCATACGATGGTGCAGAGAGACTAGCTATACAGGTAAAGTAGAAGGCATATGTTATGATGTTGCTTTATCGCCAAGCTCGTTTCGGTCAGATTAACCTTTGCAATTGTGGAAGGTTACAGTAACCCACTATCCTGAGATGTAAGATTACTACATCATCAATGTTACCATAATTGCCTTCCCTAAATTCTCTTCCAATCAACCCCATATGAAAAAACGCAGAGCCGGGTCAACTCAAGTTAGCTTCCCCAGGCACGTTTGAAACTGAATACAATATTTCATACTATATGAAAATAAAATAGAATAATAAATGAAACCAAGCACATGAAACAAAACAAGAGATTAACAAATGAGTGAGTACATACACACTCAACAGGCAGTGGTAACATGGTATGGACACAACACATAGATGCACATACATAGGTTACACAACACAAACTCAAAAGTGCAATCCAACAGCTCTACAGTCAGCGCCCCTAACCCTTCAGCCACCTATGTTTAAATTTCTCAACTCACACAAACACACCAATAACATATGTTGGTTGAGTGTTTGGGTGGAAGGAAACCATGAGCCTACTATTCATCACTCATTGATAACAATCGCACACTGATGTATGGTACGTACATGTATGTCGCCCATCATTCTCCTCAAAAGCATTACATTTCTGTCAATCGCCACTAATGGGTTAAACTTTTTCATAACTTTTGTAGCAAACCATGACATTGGAAAAATTACTAAAGATGCAAAGGGATATTTGGGTGACACTGAAGGCATAGGACAATGTAATAAGAGTCAATGAATGACTAAAAAGTTTGGGAGCAGTCTATATTCGAGGCTTTGATTATAGAAATTGTTTTAACTTTCACCAACTAAGTCTTACTAAAAAAGTAGTGAGTATAAGAATCAAATACAGAATAAAAATATCTTTTTCTGGTTCCTATTCTTACTCACCATAGAAGGTGGGTGTAAGAGAGGCTGACAAAACGGCTTTTGTAGGGAGGATGTGGTATGATGGTTGACCTGATTGGCATTCGATCTGACTGCCCAGATTCCATCCACAGTCATGTCTACATTAACTACATTCTGGAAAACAAGGCAAACCTAGTAAACAAATAAGCAAAAGTAAGTCTAAATTAAGTAACACTGAAGAGCATTGATGACTGAATCATTTAAGGAACCTTTATTCATAATGTATCATTAAAAGTAATGCTCCTTTGGGTTAAGAGAATGCTGCAGTATTTGACATAAGAAGCAGTGGCAAAAAACTTTAATAATGGTTCCTAAAATGATGCACTCATGTACTCTCTATCCAGTTGCTCTATACTACAATATAATAAACAAAGCTTCGGTGTAACCAGAAACCCTCAAAACAAACAATATGCTAACCAGGAAAAAGAAATTGTTTCCCTTTGTAATAAAACATACAATAATACAAATTGCTTGAGAAGGCAAACCGTGTGACCATTGCATTGTTCAAAATCAGTATATACGAGTGTAGAGTTGAAAAATACCAGGTAATTTTCCTATGATATTTGCTTTATAAACATTGGACCTTATCACAAAAACAATATATTTCCTATCACAGAAATCTAAGTCTGTAGATTACTGGTATTTTTTTGAGGCTATATATAAGGAAAATATATCTCTTGGTATTTACTAGCAAATCTTGTCCTCATTAAACTCTCTTACACACAGACGACTCTTGTGTATCACATACTTCAAGTTTCATTATTTAATCATCAAGCCTTTTTCTTTCTTCTTTGAGTAATTTCGGCGATACAGTAAAGTTGTTCTGCTCATGAATACCTAAATATTCTATCCCTCAAGTAAAAAAAAAAGGATAAAAAACAGAAAATGTATGGTACTATAATCACTCACTTCAATTGAGAAGGGCACTTCAAATGTCTGATAATTGGAAACTGATGATTAAAGATATAATATAAATGAGGTTATCTAGGATAATTTACTCTGGCCATAATTACTATAAATGGTAATTTTCATAACAGTGAGAATGGAGGAGACTGGAAAATTCCTGGCTTAGGATTTTCTGGTATACACAAGCCGCAACTTGCTACACCTTTCGACCCTCCGATCACCATTTAAAAATCCAACATCATGCTATAATTTGCAAAACAGTATCAATTCCATTGGAAAAACTGTATACAATGAAAGACTGGTGGCAGAATGTATTTGTGGTGCTGTATTATTTATTTCCTTATATATGCCAAATATTCATTGGATATAACGTGCTAATACCTGAAGATCTGTAGTCCCTAGGGTTGTTAGGTACATTTCCAGTGCTGTAATCTGGGAACCAGAGTTACATTTGGTTATCTGGCACAGTATCTGGTATCAATTGTACTCGGACCTTATTATAGCTTCCAAAACACACATCACAAAACTCTTGTCAGTTCCTTCTTTAGGAAAACTTACATTATGACATCTACAGATAATTTTCCTGTATAAGTGTTTCACAGATATAACCAGATGTAATATTTCAGCTATTTCATTTTACTCTGTATTCATGTTTTTATGTGGATGTGGAGGAATATACTTTGCTGGGAAATAATTTACAGAGATTACCTTCTTTCCAAAAAGCCAATAATAATATAAAGCATTGATTCCATCTGTCAATCCATCTATTCATTCATCATGAAATCAACTCTCTCAAAAAACTCGCTTCCTCTGGTCCAATTCCAAAAATTTTTAATGTGACCTAAACCCAACCATTGTATAGCAATCTAGCAAATAAAATAGATAGTTGCTTAAAGTCAGCAACTTTTTCCACTCGGATACCCCAACCACATTTCTAAATATGCACAGATTTTCATTATCATTCATTAAAGCCACTGTCAATATGACACAAGGAACTCAATAGGACACAAGGAAGGAAGCATTTAAACAATGATCTAAGACAATAGGAACAAGTGTGGTCATTCTGACATCAATTATACACAAGTATTTGAGAACCTTTTGATGCAAGTGGTGTACAACGGCGTGTAATTATGTCTAACAATACTCACAACCTCGTTAAGTAAAGGTCAGGCAAAATATGCAAAAAACAAAACATAAATACTATCTACTTCAAACTACAATATAAAGTATAGAAAAAGCACACACAATGCCATACAAATAAATTACATGAAAATTACAACAATTTTACAGTCTACTTCACAAAACATTCTTTCGAAGAGCATTAAGCAAACCAAGTAATTGAAACCTTTACTGGGAGAGGACTGTTTTGGGTAGGGGCATGTCTGAACACAAGGGAGTGCCTTTGAAAAGTAGTCTCTATCATATAAAAGACAAGGAATTCAACAAGTCAACTGCTGTCATGCAGAAAGCTACAGTCTACAGTGAGAACACATCATCGGAGATGTTTTGTCTCTTTTCCTGTCTCACAATAACTTCTTACATGTATACAACAATGCAAAGACATGCATATATAAGATGAAAGATGCAAAAGACTAAAATCATAAAATCCTGCTAATGAATGTAATACTCTTTAATCTTTTACTTAACATGACCCCTTCGTTCACACTCAGCTAAATACTAATTTTTCTATGGTAAAGTGAAGACTGAAAAGCTACATTTAACAAAATACAATCGCTAGATTAAAAAATTGACAATAAGTAAGACCCTCACACCGACTTGAGCCTTCATTAGCGGGAAATAAAAAAAGTCCAGTGAACAGCTAAACTTTATTATTTTTAGTGGGAGCACAGACATAGAATGGATTAAAAAAATTAAGCTACTTTGGATGTGGACTAAATGCATAGAATGTGGAGTGGGATATACAATCAATTCAAATCTATCAATCAATATCACTGACAACTTACTCCTTCTCAAGAACTCCTCAACTGAGTGTGGCCATGGCTGAGGACTCTGATTACTTTATCCTTTCATTAATCTTTTGTTCTCTCAATCACTCCTTTTCCTTTTTCCTCCCTCTCTCCTATGTACTGTTTCACCAACCTATCCCATTCCATTAAGAGCCATCCCTTATTAGGGGTACAAATTACTTCAGCCTTCACTAACACAGGATCCATACCTTCAACTCTTAAGTTACTAGTTTAGTACTGTAACCAGAAAGCCAACTGCCTTACAACATTTGGAATAGGGTATATTCCATAATTATGTAGGCACGGTCACCTGGATATTCGGGCAAAACTACCAAAACAGTGTCAAATGTCTTCATCTGAGAAACACAAAATGAAGACATATCTTGAATGACATGATAATTACTTTCTTTTTTTTGCATAAAATTAACAGCTGAATATTTTACGCTCAAAACTAAATTAACTTTAGTTAAGTAAATGCGAGAAAAAACCTAGAGATTGAGCTTTACAGTAATATAGAATAACCTTAGAGAATGTACTGAAGGGAAATATTCTGTAAAGAAGTAATCATCAGGTGGGTAGCTATAGTTCAGGCAGACAACAATGAACCACACACATTCATAATATGAATGTTATAAGACAAGTTTCCATTAGTATCAAATATCATATGCTTTTAAATAACATATGAATTCCCTTTAATTGCTATGGTACTGATGCCCATAAATTAAGTAATACATGTATCTAACTATATAAAACATCGTAATTAACGTTGTTCTATTCTAAATGGCAAGACGAAAATACAACCAAACAACTTTTGGATTATTACAGCAAATTTGTTTATTAATATCAAGTCTGAATGTCAAAAGGAATGCCTACTTCTAATTATGCATAGTATATTATACTGAACCTCACATCCCATATAAATAGATTCAATAGTTTCGGTTTCCTGCATCCCAAGGTTTCACTGGACTTTTCTTTTGGAAAGATACCAGTATATACAGTATAATGTATACACACCCGTATGCTGTCTCCTAAAATACAGTACAGGGCTCGTCCGGGTCAATATTGAGTTAATGATTCGGAGGAGAATTGGGGCATAATATCAGAACTGGTCACAGTATGTGCTCCGAGTTCTTTACTAAAAACATTCTTTTATATCTATGATTACTCACAAGAGACAAAATATACAACGCCATCAAATTTTATTCACGCAAGAAAAATCTGTAGCTCCAACCAGAAATATCAAATATATGCATCTAAACTTTCTTTACGAACATTAATTTTCTAACTGATAGGGGCCATGTTATATAAAGAACTAAGCTTCAGACTCAACACATTTAATCCAGTACTAAACAAAATTGTGTAACAACTGCAGAGACCTATGTTAATGAATCATGAGAATTAAAGTGGAGTTAGTACATGGCACCACAACTACAAAGATCAAATGCTGTCTTGCTAGAGAAGGGAGTATGATTGAGGATGAAGTAACTTACCAGAAAAAAATAAAAATAAAACAGAACTAGATCCTCATTCAGTATCTTATAGAGCTGATTTGTAAGTACCCAACTAAATGTAACTAAACTGTGTAGGTATACTGTATCACAAATATTATGTATGGACTGACAAGGAAAATGAGGGAATGATGATGATGATAATGATGATGATCTGATGCATTGTTCGGGAACTCCCTTTAACAGCTGGCCAAGGCAGAAGAGAAACAACAACTCCAACCCATTTGGTAAGATTTTACTGGGAACCTAGCTATCAATCTTAAAGGAGCAATTCACACCTTGCTCAAAGAGAATCCTCTTAGGACATATGTGTTGTACAGTCGGCGGCAGAAGTCCTGTCGCCTCACCAGTTTCACCGAGCCATGCAGTGTTCATGGAGTCAAGAAATACGCACATTTTCTACACTTAACAATCTTGAGTCTAAGAACATCGTGTGCCTCAGTGAAGCAAGTGAGGAGACAGGACTTTTGCCGCCGACTGTACAGTAATATGTGGTGTTGAAAATAGGGTATTGTTAATTAGATTTAACATAGGGCTGCCATGATTTGCCAGTAGTATAAGACAAGAAAATGTAACCAGCAACCAATTCCAACTTATCTCTTGTGTAGTAATTGTAATTAGTTATTAGAACTCGGTGGTAATTGTGAATACTGAACAGGGTATTGATATTGTTTTTAGAAAATATTGATTACTCTAACAAGTATTGAAAATGGAGTTCATATAAAATGCTTCATTTCAAAAGCTCAACTATCTTTTATGTATATATAAAATCTTACGGATAAGGATGTTGCCGAAGAGCATAAATCCTTTAAATTCACTACTGACTGTGTAGCAAATGTGAACTCTGAAATATGTAGTGATGATAAAAGGTGTGAGATAACTGTGGTGAATGCAGGTGTTTTTGACATTGGGGTATGCATTGGTCATGGACATTTTGTTAGTGATGTGATCTACAGCTGCAAATTTGGATACTGCAATTAATGGTTGATAAGAATGCAAACAATAATAACTACTGTACTGTGAAACAGGGAAAGAGAATAGAAATGATCAAGCATGAAAAGTAGACATGACAAAATATAAAAGCTGCCTTGAGACTGTTACAGACACCCCCTGAGATATGCTACGGATAATAAGAGAAGCATTATTATATACATAAAAAGACTGACAAATAAATAAAAAATTAAAATCATCTTACAGGAAATGTTGGGAATCCTTCCCTTGCAGGACTGTGCGTATTTCTATAGCTAGAGTTGCTACGGCCCATCCCCCTGTGTGGGTAAGTTCTGAAATAGGAAATAATATATAAAATCCCTAGTCTTAGCTAAATACATATAAAGATAAATTAAAATAAAAACAAAATTGAAAAACTGGTATGCCTGCCTATCACCTTTCCAGGATCATTATTCCCGGCCTCCACACTACCTGCAGTAACATTACCAACCAATACCACACATATCTTGCTTCATTATAAGGCCTGCAATATCATATGGTCTTATCATTATGAGATCCTCAAGCTTGCTTCATGTGTAACATGTTTCATCTGAAAAGAAAAAATATAACAGATACAGTAAGTAATCGTTATGATAATTCAATTACAGTACATTTAGGTCTATATATTTTTCCCATATAAAAATTACCCCACTACAAGTCAGTTTTATGGCAATACCTGACTTTTGTCACACAGCATAACACTGAAGTACTGTCATGTTCAACGATGTTTTTTTACTTTATGAAAACAGAGTAGCATTCCAGATATCATGATGAAAATGTGTTGCAAACACCAATACAACACCCATTGAATAAAAGGAAATGGGGTATTGATGATGACGATGATGCTATACTGGAATTATCATAAAGCACAAAATCCCCATTGTGGACTTGATTTGAACTGCACAACCCTGGCCTATTACCCACAGTATCACAGCTATTACCAAAGCCACAAAGGGTGCTGGGAGGGAGTAGGGCATCAAAACTACTGATGGATGAATACCAGACTATTATAGATGATAAAGAGAAGACTCCTGGTTCGTACACATGCACACACCTTTATGATAGACTTGGACCATGTGACAGGAAGTACACTGATCAGCCAAGAATGGGAGGAACTGCCTTACTGGATAATGTGCACTTCCTTTTGTGAGTGACAGTACTGTAACTCGACATACCTCTTTTTGCTCTTTCATGAATTTTCTCTTCTCATTCCCACTTACTTCGTATAGCTATTTGGTGCCTGTGGTGTTCTGGCACGGGGGGAGTTAGTGTGAGGGGTGGGGCTGCCAGAAGACCGTCCTCTAAGGCCACCAACATTGTTTGCTTGAGCCTGTAAAAAATAAAGTTTTTGTGTAAGTTCATCTTTTAATCCCATTCACCCTGTAGATGGATTTATTAAAAGATGTAATGTGTATGGGTTGGCGTTGACCTGGGCTTTGGCAGCAGGCTTCATGGATCCTATGTCCAGTGTCAAATAAAGGGAAAGAAGGAGGTAGGGCAGACTCTTAATTATGAAAGTTGAATGGACACATTATACAGTTATCTACACATATAAAGAGGTAGGATTATATTTTCCCTCAGAGTAACGATAATACAACTGTAAGATGTTGTTAAAGGAAGGTACAGTACTGCAACCTTCTGAATCTAATTGTTTTGCTTCATGAGCTTCCTCTGTGAAAGCCAGACAATTTGTCGAGTGGAGAGTTTTTTTTAAGGGAAAGGGTTAAATACAAGTATGGGTGTCTCCACATGAAACTACCACAAACAAATAATATACCTGTCTACGTGCAAAATTTAGAACAAAATAGAAAAAACATCTATGAATTAAAATACATATTAACACCATATGTAGAGTCAACCATCCAAATGAGAATGTGCTGCCCCAGGTGAAAACTGAAAACTGTTTCTGATACGTAACATTGTTTACACTCGCCCTCTAAAATTGGTTTGGTCTTGTACAGCTTGAATAGTACTGCTATTATGGTTGACAGTATTACTCAGGCTATACTACACAAGCCAGCAAAAATAGTTTATTACTTAAAGGTACATCTTTTTGTACAGTTAACCCTTCATTTAGCCAACATTATAGAAGTTTCAAGGTATGGTACTGTAACTTTATGCAAATGAAACTGGATGCTGACATAAGTCTACACCTGATCATAAATTTTCTATTAGGTCATAAAAATGAAGAATTCATTGATATTGAGTGATGCCTTGTTCCTTCCTGGAAACACTGCTTAAAGGCCAGCCAATGCAGAGCAGTAACAACTTCTCTTCCTCATTTGACAAGATTTAACTGGAGGTCTGCCTATCAAATCCAAAGGAACTATTCACTCCTTGCCCCCAGAACTTCCTAAGCCTAAGGGGGTTTGTGAAGCAGTGTCATGTGATTCTGCACAGAGGGATTTTAACCAAGAACTTGCTAAAGCATAAACTTGCCTGATTTATAATTAAGCGACATGAATAGACCTAGCAGGTATATGGTGATCATATAAATAATTTTAAGTATGCTACATTATCAAATGTGTTAGTTACAAATTTTTATTTTATATATATATATGTTAAGGTAGGCATCTATAATCATGCAATATTACATTTCTGACTTGGGCACTAATTAATTCTGCTTTACCTATGGTTAGTTGTGTGATACTTATATGCAGCTATATTCATGCAATGTTACTCTTCTGACTTAGGATATTAGTCAATTCTGCTTTACCTTTGGTTAGCTGTGTGATACGTAAAGGTTTAGTAGGAGGTACTGGAAGCTGTTAGTCAGGTAAAGGCAACTATGATGGCATGTTAATCTCCTCATCTGACATGACATGACCCCAAAACTTACATAATATCTTACAGTACCAGAAGGAATTTGACACAAGGTTACTACCTCTCTCATCTGTTTCCCCTTCTTCTTTCTTCCAGTGGCTGTGCAAAGAAAAGTTGAGGTGGATTACAAATGAGGAAAATACATCTTAAGGAGTAGCAACTTAATGCTAAGTATAATTATAGTACTTCTATAATCCATTCACTATACAGGCATCTGTGGTGGAGCAAAAAATTCTGTTTTTCTACACCTACTACAAAACTGTTGAGTAATGTCTCCTAACCATATTCTTTCTCTACTCAGCATTATTTTCCAACTCGCTTCACATATCACTCATTTTCTCCACTTCCTACTTTCACACCTCCACCTCTTCCTTCACTTATTGTACTCCATAGTTTTCTCCACAACTTCCTAGTTTTCCACTTCTCCATCTCTTCACAAATCACAACCACTTCCTGGATCTACACACACTCCTCTGTTGTCCCCATTTCCTGAAGCTGTTCAACTCAACATTTCATTCACTCATTCCACCTCCATCCCTATATTTATCATCATATAATGAGGATGGGTGAGACTATGTATATTCCTTTAGAAAACTAAGAAATAATCCCTTAATCCATTTGTTTTATACAACTTACAATACTCTTGCTCAGGTGGGAGAGGAGCCTTCTGATAATAGCCGGAGAGCTTCTTGTAGCAAGGTACACTTGCTACAACTGATCCTGGACCACCACCACCACCACCAGTTCCAGCCCCACCTTGTTGATGCCAGGGCGACCGAGGCGGAGAGGGAGGGAATTTTTCCAAGGCTTCATATGGCACCTTAATTCTGTTGTATAATAACAAGCAGGGAAAAGTTTATGAGCTTGAATAATTTATAAGGTGTTGCAAAGAAATCAATACAATATTTCAATATTTGTACAATTGCTCCTCATATGTTTCTCACACTGATGCTTGTAAGCACAAGGGAACATATTCCCCATTTTTCTCTTTTATCTCTGCACAGGCAGCTACTAACATTGGGGAATTCAAAGTACATAACCTAGCTGCAATGCCAAATTTCAATCATGAGACTTTACACAGATGACTTGATGCCATGTTTTTATGAATGGGTCTCTGTAACACAAATGATAACTGTTGAATAATAATATTGATACCTCTTTTATCTGCTGGTATATCAAAATTTCATTTAACAATTTTAAGTTCTATCAACATAATAGCAAGCATACCCAACAATATACAATGACAAGGATGGGAACACCTAGTCAATTATTGATTGTACTGATATTTCCTTTACCTGACAGAAATTTCTTCAATATATACATCCACAGGTCCTTTATTCTCAGACATCTCCTGAATGTGGCCATGATAAACATTCTTTTCCTCCACTTGCCTTCCATCATGATTTTCAGCAATGCCTGAAAAAATATTATAGAATACCAGTATACAGTACATAAAGCTAAATTTGCTATTAACAATAAAACTCATCACTCAAGGGAAAATGTGAATATTAACCCTTTATAAAGATATTCCATCTTAAATACTTCACTGTCTAATTCCAGACAGCTTTGCTCATTACAATTTAAACTCTGTATCAAGATTAACTACAATAAACGATTTGCCAAATAACCACTGACAATATAAAAGCTCCCCTGTCAACCATATCAAGTTTTACCAGTTGAACTACACAGGGATCCCATAAAGGGTCTTTCTGGGGCAGGTAAGTGAGTTACATTACACTTCACTCTATAAGTCTTACCCTGTCTGGCAATGTGAACTCTTCTCAGGTCTTCAATTTCTTTCCTGTCAGGTAACAGGTCCAGCTTCACATAGACCTTTACACCTGCTTGAAAGCCATTACTATCAAATGGGCCATAACGTGCTTCTGCAATGTTATTATGAAATAAAATTACTTCTCCTATCCATCCATTGGGTAATCATAACAGGATTTGTGTCTCTGAATGATTTTTTTTACCCAACACAGTGTAAACAAATATGAAACACCAGTGACTGAATCCTCAATGCACACAAATGACAGACACAAAATGTATGTCAATTAAGATTTAGTCTAAATAACACACAAATTTCATTAGTCTGCATACACAGAAAACTAGAGAGAACCTCACCTCTTCTCACTGTATTCCATGCATCATATTCAATGTTCCGATAAAGATCTTGATCCAGAGACTTGGCCACCTTATAAGGAAATGGTGGCACTCCATGAGATAACAGACCCCTCACATCATCTGGGTGAACGTCTTCTATACTAATTCTCTCCTCTATACTGGCACTGAAGATGGAAAAGTCATGCATTGAACAATTATTGGTTATAAATTCTTTGGAAAAAAAAAAAAAAAAAAAAAAAAAAAAATCGAGTTTGATAGGAAGCTGAACAATGAGCATAATGAAAATAGGAAATTTTCAGAAGAAAGAGAAGAAAGGTAAGAAAGGAAAGAAGAAGGAAGGGGGACAAAAAACAGTAGCATGAGAATGGAGTGGATGGCATAATTTTAAGTTGAAGTAAAGCACTTAATAGAATCTGGAAGAGGTACTTAATGTGTTTGAGAATGAGAAAAGACAAGTGAGTGACTTTCAAAGCCCTTCCCTCATTTCCTTTCAAATATACTCCCTCCTCCCCTGATCCTTTCCTCAACTGCCCCTATCCTTCCCTTGACTCACTTCTTGTCAGCCTCATCCTGACTGTTGTCTCTGGATATATTGGTTCTCAGGATTTTCTCGACAAGGTTACCAATTTCCTTGAGTTCTGCCGAGTTAGCAGAGTCCCTCCTGAGCGATGCATAGTCCTTGTCGTGCAACATTGTGTCCACTGCCAATCGCACGTCTTTTAACTTAAACACTCTAGTATAGAGTATATCATACACTATAGCTGTAAAGGAAAGGAATAATTGCACATGAAGAGAAAATGAATTGGTGGTGGAAATAATTAACTCTTGGGAATCAAGTTTTCCTTTCAACTAAACAGTCATCAAGGAAACTTACTAAAAGTACACATACTGTATACCCACGAGCAAGAGTTCGCAGACAGTCCCTGCCAGCCAGAATTTCCAAACATAGCCCAGAGATACAGCACTCGTTATAAGAAACAAGCGAACTCAATTCAAGTTATACATGTTATGGAACTAAAAGGGTAAATTTTTTAAAATATATTTAAAGTATCAGTCTGACTAGTAAATATTTTTTTCTCAGTATATTACTCTTTCTGCTTTCCCTTATATCTAATACTTGTCATCATCATGCCCAGTAAACCCTCCCAATGTCATAACAATATGGGCTCTAGCCCTTTAAACTGATCAATTTCTAATTATTTATTTGATCTGTCTACAGCTCTGATGCCTGGCTCCCTCAGAGAACTACCCCCAAGGGGAAGGCCACGGCAGAAATGTCTCCAGTTCTCCCAGTTCCAGGACTCCCTCCTTTACTGTACAATACAAGAAATAAATGCAGAGTTTCCGCCCCATTACTCAAAGAATATAACCGCTAAAGCAAGAATTTCTGACTTACTGGATTACTATATTAAAAATAAGATGCAATAGGGTCACAACAGGCCAAGTTTAATCCCCTTTACAATTGTGTATAATAATCAAATTAAGAGTTAATTTACTTCAAAAATCCTACTAGCCTAATCATGGTAAACAACTGCTTGAACTTCCAGTATTCTGGGTACCGTACATTAGTAAACAAAACTTACATTGACAGAAGCCCCTGGTAATGGCGGCCTCCTTCTTATAAATAATATCATAGTGGTTTCCATGTGTAAAGCTCATCATCACTATTCTCCTAAATCCGTTCTCTGTAGCTTTGACTGGTGATCGGCCAATCTCTTGATAAATGAGAAAATCCACCCTAGAAAAAGAAAATGTATACATTGGAATTAGGTTTAAAAGAACCAGTGGTCAAATTGCCAACTAAAAAGAAGAGGCATAAAAACTATCATGTCAAGTGTATTGTATATCTTAGTTCTGGACAGACATGGGGTAATAGTAATATGTAACCTCTATATCCAAATCTTAATACACTGAAACATGGCACACAACTTTATCCCAACACAAGATTTTGAAAAGCTGAGAAACAAAGCAATATACAGTATGTAATGTAAAGAAAGGGTCATAATAGATTAAACAGACTCACTTGAAAAGGCGTGACATTGCAAGAATCTCTGTGTGGCCTCCCCATTCTCGGACATCTTGCATCTTGAATACATGGTGATCAACCGGCACTTCCAGAAACTTAATAGGAGAAAAAGCTGTATTTATAATGAAGTGGTAAAATTGATAGAGCAGTAACTGACAAAGTTCATGGACATAATGTTTTTGGCAACTTACAGCATGATTACAAATAAATGAAAGAAGTTGTCATTACCTTATTCTCAACAAAGACATAAAATTATTTATATCATACAATACAAAAATTGACTAAATGAAATGCACATCACAGAGACCAAACCGGTCGCTCACTCACCGGCTGAAAGTCCTCTTTGTGAAGCATCATGTACTCCAAGCATAGTGAGCGTACACTCACATGCTTTGTCTGAGTCATAAAGACCTGCAACATACAATATACTGTATATATTGGTTCATGTACTATTAGTTATATCTAGTTTAATGAAATGCAATTTACCACAAAACACTGTAACTAAGACCTAGCTAAATTCAAAAATAAAAGTTGTACAAGCTTGCATCCTAGTTATCAATTGACTTTTCCTCACAAGGCCTCTTCAGAAGACAACTATAGAGCATAGAGGATATTACTTATATACATATGAAGCAATGGTATGGGTGGGTTGGGGGGTTAGTTTGAAAGTGAGGCAAGTTATGGTGGATAACTTGGCTACTCCCATCACGGTACTTGGCACAGTTTTCAAAGCAACTTTGCTCTGTCACGTGGAAATTATGCATATATAAAACAGATTTAAAAGTACAGTAGTAAATACAGTAACAGAAAATATGAAATGCTGCCAAGTGCTTTAATATAAATGTAAATGAAAAAGACCAACATTTTTAAGTGACCATCTTAAATCATAAAAGCAGTAACTACTCAGAAAAATATATCAAAGGGCAGCAATATTAAGTAATCAAATGTACCCACTGTATTACAATAATTACAATGCTTGCACAATGTCTTGAAAGCAGAAACACTTAACTGAGAGTAGCACTATAAAATGAAAAAGAAACTTTAATACTGTACAGGAAAGAACAGAGATATTAAATTTCTAACTAACCTGCTCAGCCACGGCTCTAAAAAGACAGGAGCCATCACGGGCCACCTGTTTACGATACAGGCCTTGTGTTTCCAGCCACTCATCAAAATGATCAAATACACGGCTGTTTAACCGTCGACGCATTCTGTGGAAGAAAATAATTACATATATATGACATGTTCCTGGAATCTCTGATGTGTAACAAAATTAATATAACACCGGATAAATGGGGATACATTCCATAGGCTTAGTGTTCTGGGGTAATACTCCCCCCTCTCGAAGTTCTATATCCAGTCACTCCCCATAACTAATGTTAAAGTAAATTTATATCTGGGCACGTTGTATGATTGCCACATAGGTACAATATCCCTAGCATGTAAAAAAAAATAATAATTGTTTTGTAGGACTTCTCACTCTGAGAAATGGTTTTGTTAGGAAAGAATAAACACCAATGAATTAATGAAGGAAATTGGTGAGTATCATCTTTTTCTGTTTCTGTGGGTCCTGTACGGTTATAGCATTGCTAAAACTAGCTCTATGACTACATATTATAATTATAATAAATAAGTTGAATAAATATGGTCATACCTGCTCTCTTGCTCTACCCTAATCATATCATCATGACTAAAACGGACAATAATTATCCATCGACACATACTAATGCATTTTAAGTGTTAAATTAAGCTACATAACTGATATCAATTACATATAATGGTATATATCTACTCTATTGCCGGTTGGTATTATGATGTTTTTGCCATCTTTACCCACTAATTTATAACATTCGAAAACATTTTTCTTCTATGACATTTTCTTCGGAAATGCCCCTTTTCCAAGATAGGGCATATTCAAATGGGGCATTTTGAAATTATCCTGACCTTACCTAGACCGCAGCAGACTACCGTGACCAAACCTGGGCAAACTACCGGGACCTAACCTGGACAAACTACCGAGAAATAACCGTGGTAAAGTACCAGGAAATGACCAAGGCAAAATACTGGGAACTAGCCAGATCTGGCAACACTGCTACAAAATGGCAATAGTCTAGGTAAATACCCATATAAGTAAGAAATGTACAGTAGCAACTCCTATTAATTAACAAAGTGAGGACAGCTGGAGGTGATAACAATAGGGCTGTATGCAAGAATATCCGTGGTGTATACGATGGTGTGGTACCGGTACGATGGCTATGTTATTTGTTTGTCTATGGGGCCTTCATAGTTAACGATACCACACCGTCGTATGCACACCATGATAATGTTCTTGAATATGGCCCCCAACAAGACTCATCATTATTTATATCACTTCCACACCAATCCTCTCATCTCAATTCCTGCATCACCATCTTTTTAATGCATCTAGAATCATATGGGCATCTATGGTGGGGGATTAATAGACATAATAATGTTTTAGTTGAGGTGTGAAGTGGGTATTGATATGACGACGTTCCCTTCCCAACTTGTTCCATTATCCAGACACTTGTTCATTATCCAATATCCATATATCTAGGGAACGACGCCCCTCAATATCCATGTAGGTTAGATCCTCATACAACACGGCACATGACCAGTAATTAGATCAACACAGAAAACCCTTACATATTAAATAATTCAATAAAACATGTACTCACCTCAGTCATGTGGCGTTTCTTGTTTCGTGACGTCACGACCCCTGAATGGCCAAACCAATATCTAACAAAAACTATATTTACATCTATATTCACTCATTTATAATATGCTATTTTTAACAATTCAAATTTTTCATTGAATTTTTGTGTGAAGTCCAAGTACAAAGAATATATTTAGTGTTAGGAAGAGAATATGCCCAAAAAAATGTGCCGGGGACTAATCAAAACAAACCATTATGTTACCCGGTAAATCTCGAAAACCAGTCAGTTTTATCAAATATAAATATGATTATTTGAGAGTGTCCTTATAAATTTAAATACGAAGTGTGTTTCAGGTATGAATATTATCAGATAACGATACCTCCAAAGCCTGTGGATGCTTTAAATAAATGTCTGTAGTCAGTAGATAACAGGTTACTATCACACGTGGATTTGGTAATACTGTTTCTTTCATAAATCACCAGCCAATAATATACATGTATTTTACATGGACAAATTGGATAATAGTTTGATTATTTCACTTTACGTTAATAGATTCTTGTATCATATGAAAGCTTCGTTGACTGAAGAATATATACACGTACATTACCACAATCGCATAATTATAAGAAAAATATATTGATATTGGCAGTTGGCACATCATTTCTGGTGATAATAACTGATATAGCATGGAAAATGTTGATATACAAACAAGTATGCTTCGTAAATAACATTATATTTAGCCTAATAGTACACATTTGGGATCTACAGCTCGTGGGAGACTGAGGAGAACAGAAGGGACGAGATTAAGGATTTTTAGGGCTGCCCCTGCACAGTCACTGTGGTTGTGTAGCATTACTGGAAATGACGAAGGGTTCAAGAGTAACATAATGCCATAGCCTATCCATCTGATCTCCTCAGTTTATACCAACACGGGGCTTGTCGTCCTTCCTGCCAAGTGCCAATACACCCACCACTACTATACCTAAAACACAGATGAAATTGGAGTATGCGAGTTCATTGGGATTCTCATGTCAGACATCTAATCCCCATCATCCAATGTAAACGACCACTATATTCCCCACTTTATTGAACATTAATCAATCTTACCTCTGGACACCGTGAGATTAAACTAATGTAGCTCAATGCAGTTCTGAGAAGAAGCTTTACATGCTTCTACCTCATGTCTGCAGTGTGAGTGTCAGTTTCAAATCAGTAGAAGGGAACCCTTCAAGCAGAAACTTCTGCAGCATCTGAGTGCCTTGGATTCAAATATATTAAAGGATGGAATGGTGTTTCTGAGGAGACACAATACTGTACGGACTAGATGTTCTGTCGCACAGCCAGGCACAGTGCGCCAGCCTTCTGAACCATTTCAGGCTCAGACAACGAAGCAGCAGATGAAAGTTTGGGTGATATACAACAGATGGGCAATGGCATGATAAGGGAATTCAAAATTTAATCTGGTGCTTCGTTGTCAGAGCCTGAAGTGGTTCAGAAGACTGGCACACTGTGCCTTGTTGCAGGAGAGAACAATAGGCCAGCACTGTATACATTGGATATACACTCCTGGACTAGGAAGTTGTACTGCCAGCCTGGGAGGTATCCATGACCAGAGAAGGGAACTGTTTTGTGCTAGGGTTTCTCAAAGTCCACCTCCTTGACAAGACCAATGAGGAGAACAAATGATCATATAGAGTCAGGCACAATGGGATATGAAGTCTATTGGGCTGAGTACCTGAGAAACGGTATATAACAAATATATTTCATACTTCTCACCAAGAGGGCAGCTGCTGGTCATTGACTTATCAACTTACAAAGTTTTGTCCTCTGTAGGCCTACTGCTTTTTTGAGCATGGCATAATTTAGGTTTACAATAATTCTGCTAACTGTATGTGAGAATAAAATACAATGCAAACACAATAATAATATGGTTATGGTCCCTTCAGTGGAAGGTACGGCCCCACTTGTAGCTCTTGTGGTAATGTGGACTTGGACCCACAGCATTGGCTGTGGGATCAAAAACCTTCCCCACAATCTCCCTAGCGGCCGGAGGCCCCCAGACTCCCTGGTCCAGTAAGCTCTGGTCTCATCTCCCTGGGATGTGCTTCGTTAGCCCAGGCATATAGGGCCAGCCCCTCCTTTATTTTTCAGCAATTTATATTTTCACTGTGACCAGAGTGTACCGTGGGTCAGTGGGGCACGAGGCCATTCAGCCCGGGAGAACATAAAAAACAGCAACAATTACTAGTCTAAGTAATAAGGCTGTATGATATGACAAGTGACTACCTAGTTCTTTCTTGAGAAGCCATAAGAGTACTGTACATAAATATGAACAGGAACATGGGGGAGAGATACATTTCATCAGGAAGATCAGTGCATTGTAGAAAAAACATCAGGCAGATGACAGAAGATTTTGAGACTCTTGAAGTACTGTATACCCTTCAGGCATTATACTCATACGTAATGGACTCTAACCAGGAAAGGGAAAACATAGGAACCTACAACAGAATACTGTATATAGAACAGACAAGTAGAAAGAGGAAATAGTCATCTGAGTACTGTATTGCAGTATCATTTGAGTGGAGGAGGATTCCAAGTCATCAGAGAAGCAATGAGTTTACAAGTACTGTACTGTATAAAGTTTGTTGGTAGAGGTTGTAGACCAATTAAGCTACCATAATGGATAGGAAATAATCACATCCTCCTTCTCTGTCTGTGGCTGGGTATCAGGTCAGAAGTCATGGCTTGTGTGTGCAGCTTGGTGTTGACCTGAACCTCAGTAACACGCTTCAAGAGACTTATGTCTTGTGTCAAAACATTAAAAATAAAGTGGAAGGCCAGTACAAGAGCCATGAGTATCTCCTGTAGGCTACAGCCATAATAATAATAATGATACACACATTACACAAACCATTCTGACACCTCTGATGATTGCAAACTCCCAAGACATTACAAGCTCTAATATTTACATAGCATACCATCAAGCCCCACTTGTACATTATACATTAAAATAATAGTTTTTCTGATTGACTGAACATGCATCTGGAGTCAATAAAGCAACCTTCTGATATTCTGTGTATGACATTTAATATGATCTGTGACATAATGGATATTTTTACATACCAGTATATCATAGCCAATTATCTCTCTAGTACATTTTAGACATTAATATAAGCTGAAAAATGCTGATAAAAAATGGGCCTAGTCAAATTAATCCATTAATGTACTTGCATTCCAATATAATTAATCACAAAAACTATCCTAATTGGATTAATCATAATCTCTGCATCAGGCAAGAATACAAAAATGTTGAGCAACATCCAAGTTACTGGGAGACAAAATGATGTTCCTTGTAGCAAACTATCTCATTACTAACACTGGATTATGACCAAAGTTCTACGGTGACAATTCCATAATCAAAACAGTGGAAGGTATGCTAACTTCTTTGCCGGCACCTTCCTGACATAGTATCAGAATATGAAAAGTGTAATTGACCAATGGATTAAAAAAAAAAAAAAAAAAAAAAACTAATGCCAGCACAACATCTTTGGTTATATGCCACCAAAGAAGGGGACATTGAAGAGGAGGGATACCAACTAAGCTCTGAAGGAAGAAGGAAAGCAAGGATGACTGAAGAACTTGGGGCCAAAGGATCATCAATCCCCATTTTATTTATCACAAATCAACAGGAGTTGTGTGGCACTCTCAAAATCAGCACTGTGAGGGACAAACTGTATTTTATATAATTGAGAAGAGGCAATCACACCTGGAGGAGTTAAAAATAATGTATAGCACAGCCAGCCCACATAATTCGGGGGTGAGAAGGGCACTGTAAGCTGTATTTTATAGGAGGATGTATGGTACCCAACCCCCTAATCTGCTACTGGGGTAAGGCGGGATTCTCACTAGCCCGTCACTGTCAGCCCCGTCACCATCAATGACATCACAAACCAGACGGTTGTTCGCTTCGGAGGAGATGAGCTCCGTCACAAGGGTGACAGTGTGACTGCAGCCCGTCATTAGTCCCTCACCAAAACAAGATGGACAGCAACAATCTCATCAATTGCTGCTCTACTGCTTTTTGATGAAGCAGAAAACCACCCAGCTATAATAGACAAAGAAGGAGGTGGAGAATAATGGTCACACCAGCTGCTGCTGGAGAGACCTCTCCAGGAGAACACAGGATTCTCATGGAGGCAGAGAAGAGGGCTGATGTGAACAGCTTCCATGGAGCCTACCACATGACCCCAGTCACTTTCAAGAAACTTCTGCAGCTAGTTGGTCCTCATATAGAAAAACAAGCCATGACATTTACGGATCCTGTCGGTGCACCATGAACTGCGCAGCCGAGATGCACGGTGTTGTCACATTTCCAGATTCACCGAACAAAAGTTTTCACATCACACGAATGCACACACATTTAAATATTCATTTCATTAATATGATCTCAATTCTTTTCCTGTGCACAAATGCACATATTTTCATAATATCCAAGATATCCAACACCCTCGACAGTGGTCAACATCGCTGCATGCTCTCCGTCAAAAGATGAAATTATTTGTTTTGACAGTCGCTGTCGGTGTGACGGGCGGGGGCACACGGCGAGAGGAATACCCACGGTTCCCATTACAGCCGACGTCCTTCACGTCACTGGGCTGACGGTGACAGACTAGTGAGAATCCCACCTAAGTTACCATTAATCATGCAATTAATAATGCTATTAATCTTTTTACTGTGGGTAATATTTTTGACCTGAGAAAGAGTCTTGTGTTAACGAAATAGGGACAGAAGGTGGAATGATATGGGATGAGATGCCATACTGTCCTGGGATGTAAATACTCATAGTTGATTAAGCTCTGCCACTCCCATTGCAGGAAAAGACATTATGCTATAGGAACACTGTAATGCATCAGGCTATTGAAATAATGCATAACATCAAAGAATAATACATAACCAATACTGTATTCACTTTCACTACTAATAACTGATACAGTTTTCTCCCCTCATTTCACAACACCATAAAAATTTTGTTGAACAGTACATATCCAACTTTCAAATTATACAAGATCACTGTTAATAATTATGACAACTATGTACTATACACTTGTACAATAAAAGATCTATATTCATGGTCAGGTACAAAATACTTAGCCTATTTATAGCTTCTTAAATGCTGTACATCACATTATAAGTAATTTACATTCTTGGGTAAGGTCCACGGCACCACAGACAGGATTAGGTCACGAGTAACTTATTCTAGAAGACAATGCAGAAAACCATTACTTGGTACTTAAGGCAGGGTCTAGTATGGCCAATAAACCTATATACTGTATTGCCAAAAATATTAAGCTCCTTTAATTCACTGGGTGACCATTATGAGCTTAGAGTAGTGCAGTATTAATAGCTGTGAAGACTGTGCCAGTACTTAGCCCTTATGTATTAGTGTACCAATACTGTCAGTGGTGTTTCTTCAAAGTTTGATAAGGACAACAAAATCCTGTACATTAAGTGGAACCATATCTCCCCTCGTGCCAAAACTATGACAGACTGTTGTAGTTAGTAAATAGTGTACAACATAGCAATCATGAATGGTATTACTATTACAGCATTACTAATATTACCAATGATCACTAATTAAAGAGAATGGAAGAGGTAAGGTGGAGATTGGTTAAGTACCGTATATAATTCCGCATCAGTTATCATGAGATTAACTAATTTACAGGGCAGGTTGAAGTTAAATATTGCTGTATTAGTTGTCAAAGGATGATGAGCTAGAGATTTTGGCACCACTGCTACTGCTGCTGTCTGAGGATGAACTGGCAGTCTTCTTCATACGTGGCGTCGCTGTCGTGTCTGGACGGCTGCCATTGCTTGAGTGTTCCATCTCTTCAGCCCGGCTTGGTTCTGTGACTCGGCGCTGGTCTGGGTTGTTGTTGTTGGTCGGTCTCTGTGAAGGTGTTTCCCTGGCTGGTTGGTTGTGATTGGTGGCCTCTACTTCTTCCTCCTCCTCCTTCAGTACTTCTTCCTGGGCAACTACATAGGTATAAATAAACTCTGTTAGTATGGTATTACATAGAACTCAGACACCGAACTATAAATCAACTAGTATAAAGGATTTTAGGACAAAAATATCACACTAAATCATTCATTCATACTACAGTACCCATCTCTCAGGCTAAATCAGTAGACCACAATTCCCCCATCATGTTTCAGTTATACAATTTAACTTTCCACTCACACATTCAACTGTCTCAAACAACCAATATGTATACAATAACAACCAACATTAGATCACATACCCCTAACCCAAACCCTAAAATGATATATTATACAGTGTTATCAGCGTATGTAAATATGTTATATACGACATGATAAAAGGATAAAAAACAAATACAATATACAGCAAAATGTATCAACTGATAATATATATACCTGTAAAAGCTGCTGGATACTGATTTGATAGTTTAGTTTTAATAGTTCTAATACGTTTAAAAACATTATCAAGGTCCTTCTTCATATCAACAAGAAGTGCTGTGTGTTTCTTGAATTCCTTCTGAGCGAGAGCGAATCTTGTGACAGAGAGAGAGTTGCAGTTACTCAGCATTTCATTGGTCTTTTCAAACCTTTGTAACCTATGGGTGAAAAAAATATTGAGTGGGATTACTTTACATAAACTTTCCAAACATTTATCAGTAATACATAAGTGACAAACGTAGCTACCATACCTGTGATTATTGTACTATACATCAGAACATAATATTGTATTGTGTCTGTTCCATAATAATGCTGCCGTTGGACATTATTAAGATAGTATGTCGTCTTAGCATTACTTGTACACTTGCCCACCTGAGTTGACGCTCGAGATCTGAAACAGGCTGTTTCTGGATGATAGCCCACCCAAACCATCACGAGGCCACACACATTGAACCAGTGGAGGCTTTGAGTGGGCTATTGTTCAGAAACCGCCTGCTCCAAATCTCGGGTTTTGACTCACGTGGGCTAGAATTTATGGTCAGTGAGTGATGCATCTACTTAATGTCAAGTTTGGATATTTTTCAATATGGTAGGCCCCAAAGAAATAAGATAGGCCCCAACGGTAGCAATGATCTAGGTTAGGTTTCTTTTACGGTCAACAACAAATCACAGACACGTTCTCTTATTACTAAATATTGACATCTATTGCCATTACACTTCTGCACAAAGAAAAGAAAAAAAAAAAATTGCAGGCGGAACTCTCCATACCTACCAATTTATGTTATGCTTGGTAATAATGTATAATAGGTATTATTACAGAAGTACTGTGTTTTTGGCTAGGGCCGCGCAGTGTTACCACATCCGGCTAGGTCCCAGGAATTTGCCCCGGTCACTGTATGATAGTTTACACCATAGGTGAAAAGTGTCTTAGAATGGTCCAAAATAGTGGGTAATGATACTAAAATATACTATATAGTGAACTCAGTACTTCTGTAAATTTACCGTAAAATAAAATACACAACACAGATGTTATGGTATTTATTGAAAGAATTGCCATTTTGTAGCAGTGTTGCCAGATCCGGCTAGGTCCCAGTATTTTGCCCCGGTCATTTCCCGGTAGTTTGCCCAGGTTAGGTCCCGGTAGTCTGCTGCGGTCTAGGTTAGGTCAGGTAAGGTCAGGCTAATTTCAAAATGCCCCATTTGAATGTGCCCTATTTGCGGAGGAAATGTCATAGAAGAAAATAGGTCTTAGAATGGTCTAAATAAGTGGGTAATACAGGTAGAAAAACCGTACGCGATAACGGCAATTCTTTCAATATTTACCGATGTTACTGGGAATGGTTTCCAATGACAAATCTACTGGTACTGTAAAATCAAAACAACCAACCGATAACAATAGGTATAAAAAGATCGTGTTCAAATCAAAACAACCAACCGATAACAACAGGCTTAAAAAGATAAGAGTGTTTTCCCTTCTTACATTTGTTTCTGGGCTCGAATGATGGCCTCCACATCTTGCTGGTTTATCTGGCCTGCTAAACCTTGTACAAATACCTCAGGTGCCGTGTAATTCTGAAAGCAATCTATACTTCCCAGGTCACTATCGGGTGATGAGGCCGCCATGATCCTGGATGTAAACAAACTCAGCTGATCGATCAATGTGTCCGATTCCTCTACTCATGGCTTCATCTTTCCTTTTTATTTATTTATTTTTATTTTTTTGCGATGATTTGATAAGCGAATTACATAGTATTAATAATCAGTTATATTCTTAAGAGTCTTACATATTAGGTAATGGATTTAAATTGGAATTAAGTAGCTTTATCAGTGTTGCTTATGTATGGTGCGATAAGAATTCAAGAAACTGAACGAAAATAGACAACCATTTTCTGTAAATAAACGGGTTTCGTTTTCTGTATTAGATAAATGGTAAACTGATTTGAATGTATACAATCCTTGGTTTTGCATTAATTTCATAATAGTTTCATTTTTTAGTTTAGAGCCTTTTCTTCCATACATACTCCTTATGCCTCAAGTTAATTCTTGATCTGGCCGTTCCTTTATTTTCGGATTCCTTTCCCTCGACAGCATGAAATACTCGCGGCAATCAGAATCAACTCCTTAAATCCCCGGCATATTATGCTGCCCATGAGCGGCCCTCTGCGGGACCCACAGCTTGAACTTAAGTGTGGATTGACCCTCATTCCCGAAATCTGGCCTTCCAATCTACTCTCAGAAGGATCAGTTATTCATGTAGATTATCAAGATAATACCAGGGCCCCTGTTTTACACCACAGTACAACATTTTACTTTCTCTTCTGGGCCCAGTGGGGCTGACTTTATTCTCTGTGAATATTAGTTATCCCCCACAGGGCAAGAATAAAGATTGTTGTAAGATCTGGTCACTTTTTAGTGGATTTGACGAGATCTGCCCACATGGATTAAAAATCCACGTGAGGTGTACTGCAACCGGAGGCCTTTTTTTTTTTTTTTTTTTTTCCCCACTGCTGTGTGGACCGCCAGCACACGGGGGTGCATTTCCCTTTGCATGCAGCAGTGTAAACTCCCTCCCCCTTATGGTCCCTTCAGGGCTGGTCTCATGGAAGGTACGGCCCCACTTGTAGCTCTTGTGGTAACGTGGACTTGGGCCCACAGCACTGGCTGTGGGATCAAAGCCTTCCCCCCAATCTCCCTGGGGGTCGGAGGCCCCCAGACTCCCTGGTCCAGTAAGCTCTGGTCCCATTTCCTTGGGATGTGCTTCGGTAGCCCAGGCATATAGGGCCAGCCCCTCCTTTATTTTAATTTGTTTTTCACTGCGACCAGAGTGTACCAGGGGTCTGTGGGGCAGGAGGCCATTCTGCCCCGGGAGAACATCAACAACAACAACTTTCTCTTCTTAATTCTTAACTTGATTGTTATTCTTTATCCACAACTGAAGGCAGTTCTTACTCTATATTGTTGATTCTATACTTAGATTTTGTTTTTTCACATTTGGCCTGCAAATCCCTCCCAGTTTACTCCTGATAATTTTTAATCTGAGCATAAAACTTAAATTCGTCTCCTTTCCAGTGACCGATTTTACATATTCCATTCACTGGATTTCAATGGTGTAAAGTTGTTAATGACATACATTCTCTCATAACCAATCTGCCATAATGAAAAAACTTGTACTGTTAGCAATAAACGAGGCAGAAAATATCACAATGTTGCCAAGGACCAGGAATACACTCCTCAACACAGTCACTTCCCACAAATATACTTGGGCGTCCACATCTCAGCGGACATGAGGTGGAACACACACATAGGTAGCATCAGGGCCAAAGCTAGTAGGGTCCAGAGGTTCTTGCGCAGGAACCTCAGCAGGTGTAACACAGACATCAAAATTATTGCTTCTAATACATTCGTTCGGCCACACTTAGAGTACTGCGACACCGTCTGGGACCCACACATTAACAATAATATCAATAAATTTGAGGCCATACAAAATAGAACTGCAAGATGGGCCAGACGTGATTACAGACACACTACATCAGTCACTTTGCTTAAACAAGACACAAAACTAGACCCATTGACAACACGAAGACAGATACACAGACAACAGATGATATACAAAATCACAAACAAGTTAGTTGACATAGACAAAGACACATATCTACACCCTACAAGTATACGATCCACTAGAGGCAGCCACAACTTAAAATACCATACATACCAGACAAGCACCGATATATTTAGGCACTCCTTCTTTCCCCGCAGCATCCAAGAGTGGAATCATCTTCCATCTCACGTAGTTAATAGCCCCACTCTTGACACGTTTAGAAATAGGATCACCAATCATTACCTCCCCAGTCCTAATCCTCAACCCGCAGTCCCTGACCCAATCCACCCTTATCCTAACCCCCTTCCTAATCCTCCCCTGGATCCTTAAATCCCCGGCATATTATGCTGCCCATGAGCGGCCCTCTGCGGGACCCACAGCTTGAACTTAAGTGTGGATTGACCCTCATTCCCGAAATCTGGCCTTCCAATCTACTCTCAGAAGGATCAGTTATTCATGTAGATTATCAAGATAATACCAGGGCCCCTGTTTTACACCACAGTACAACATTTTACTTTCTCTTCTTAATTCTTAACTTGATTGTTATTCTTTATCCACAACTGAAGGCAGTTCTTACTCTATATTGTTGATTCTATACTTAGATTTTTTTTTTTTTTTCACATTTGGCCTGCAAATCCCTCCCAGTTTACTCCTGATAATTTTTAATCTGAGCATAAAACTTAAATTCGCCTCCTTTCCAGTGACCGATTTTACATATTCCATTCACTGGATTGGTTACATCATTTTACCATAATAATGAATAAATATATCCAGATGCCTCAAGTTCTTTATCCACTGTGAAAGTTTTTATTAAATTATGGGCTTCAAGGTAATTAATTCTATATTCTGTACAAACAATACATTACTGTAATACCTTTATCATATTTTAACTTATTACTTCACTATGTTGTGTGTGAACATATTGAGGCAACTAAACAATTATTCATTATATATATATATATATATATATATATATATATATATATATATATATATATATATATATATATACACTTAGGACCAATGGGCAGTTTCATCATCGGAATACAGGTTACATAGGTTCTTATAAAAAAGCAAACTGGTAAAATAAGACAATTCATTTTTTTTTTCAAATATATTTGTAATTTTTATATATATGTACAATTTTACATTTTGAACCTGAGTAAGGATATATAGTATAAAAGGAAACAGCTGATACACTGTTCACTGACTACAACGGTTCCCGTCATTACAGAATGGACGTCTCCTCTCTGTTGGTGGCGCCCCTCATGTAGGACGACCCCGAACTCTAGCTAGTAACATGACATCCTTACCTAACAACACATCTCTATACAGCAACACGACATCACGGTCTGGTGGCAACCAGCCTTTCAAGGGAAACTTTCAAAGGGCCGATTTCAGTTTGCACAAATAAACAAAAGAAATGAGGGTGTATTGGGGCTTATGCCTAAATTTTGTGGTAATAATGATGACTGGTTTTATTTGCGATAATGTAAGCTATGATGTGATAGTGATGGTTGTAAATATTATAATGTAAGGTGCTATGGATATAAAGTTGTGTTCAATTTGTAGTTTCCTTGAAATCGGCTCTCTGACAGCTATAGCTAGAATCCGGATATGTCATGCTACAGAAACGCTACCCCTGTTTCCTTGACTGTTTGGCAGCTATCGGAGTTTGGCCATGAAATGCATAAACAATATTTTGGAGGGCCTGATAGTAGTAGTATGTTGTTGTTGTTGTTTGGTTTACCAGCAGCCCCCCCAAAAAAGAAAGGGGTTGCTGGAGCGAGCCTCTGCCTTAGGCGGCTCGCCAGAGTAGTAGTAGTAGTAGTCCTATTAGTAGTAGTAGTAGTAGTAATAGGAGTAGTAGTAGTGGTGTTGGTAGTAGTAGTAGTAGTAGGAGTGAAAATCATATATATGCATTGTATATATTTCTATATAATATTATATATATATTAAATTTACTCAAGCCAAAAGGGATAAGACACAGAGTTTCCACGAGGGCCACTCAGTCCTCCTTCTTGTACTGAGGTGGAAAACTTGGGACCACAGTTCACTACAAACCAGTAAACATATAAATCATTCACTGATATGAAAATGCTTGCAGTGCAGTTCAGTCCAAGGCTTGGAACAATAATTTCAGTGAGTGAGAGGGAGGGAAACTGAGAGTGAACTGTGGCCCTTGTCGAAATGGAGGAAACTGTAGCGAATCATCTTAACTAAAAAAACGGCACATATCTGTCACCAAAGTGGAGTATAATAGTGTGTGGTTCCGTATGGCCATTGATGAGGTACCACATAGGGTGTATACTGTCCATGCTGCTGGATCCCTTGGCTTCAGGACAATGTTGGGCCATATTCAAGGAGAGCTTCATGGCGTGTGGACCCTAAGCTTTGGAACACGGTGGTTGCATTTGTTGGCAAGTCGAAAATTCAAATCAACAATCAAAACACATCATCCAAAGTTATACAAAACAAAGTATAATAAAGCAGACCTATAATATTACTTTTGTAGTCCACCAAAAAGAAAAATAATACATATATAAAAATTACAATTGATTTACAACAGACATTTTTAAGGGGACTTTTCTTTTAGTGGCAGACATACATCCCAAAAAAGAAAATTTACTGTCGTTATTATATTTACTGTTGTAAGGGCAACCAACGATTCCAACGGGGGCACCATGATGCTACACTTAAATATGACTCAATAGGAGACACAAGAGGTGAAAATTATTATGAGGTAATAGGAGTGCAATTACTATTATTTGGTTGATTCTGATTGGTTTTGACTGGACCATACCTGGGATATAGGAAAAAATACAACTCCCAGGGACCCGTACATGCAGAACTTCTCTCAACAAGAACAAATAAAAAGGCAAAAAAGTTAGCTAAACGAAATAATAATAATAATAATAATAATAATAATGATAAATAAACAAAACAGCTACAAAAACAAAGCGATAATTAAGGAGTAACAACAATTATTATTATTATTACAAGTACAGCGTAAAAATGAGGTTGCGAAATATAAAACTTCAAAAAATCCTATACAAATGAAAATAGAATAATAGTATACAACATTATGTGAAAGAAGAAAAAAAAAAATTATATATATATATTTATACGTATGGTCGTTCTGCATATATCGCCCTGGTGATCTAAAGTAAAGTTATGACTGACTCAAGACTGCTACTCTAGGGTGCTGTATGGTTGGCTGTATGGCTGGTTGGCAGTGCATGGTGGTGGGGAGAGGCAAACAGGAGGACATAAAAGTGAAGTGTGATTACATGATCTACAACAACAGGGAGATAGATAGCTTGCTTGCTTGCTTGCTTGTTAAAATACATTCTTTTTTTGTTTGTTTTTCATTTTTTTGTTGGTGGTGGTGTTGTTGTTTCTTATGTACTACAATACATGCTTTTCTGTTATGTTATTCCTCGTATCATCTGCATGGAGGTTTGTAACATTTCTGGTATGAAGGTTTTGGTGTTGTTTACAAGCAAGCTGTATGTATTAAACACCTTTTTTTTTATCAACTTCTCCCAGGTCCTGCATGACAAGTTTTACTATACTCTGTACACCATAGGAACATTGCCACACCAAGTATAGAAAAGTTACATGTAGGCTGCTACCACCACCACCAGTGAGGTATTATTGGCATCACGTGTGTGTGTGTGTGTGTGTGTGTGTCTCCTTTACCACCTGCCTATACCTTGCCTGCCTACCTGCCACCAGCGACCTTAACAGAGGTAAGTGCAGGAAGGACTTATTAAACATGTGACATCAACTCACGGGAGGAACAGGAATTAAGGTTGAGACTTTGGCTCTGATTCAGGAACAGTACTTGGAGAAGATAATTATATAGGTGGAGCTTAAGCCTGGTGTAATAATCAATTAGACATTTTGGAGAAATACGAGAAAATGAGGCCAGTTCAGTTCAGTGAGCTCAATGTCAATATAATGTTAATTATAATGTCCAATTAAAGATTTCAATACTGGAGGCTTGACATTTATAAGATTTTGAAAATGTATTTTTCACATTTGCTGTCGATTGGCATACAAACTCAAAATCTTCTTCCCCAGAATATCTCTTTTGCGTTTGACCAAATGCTCACGTGATGCTTCGTAGGGTTTACAAGACTACATATACTGAGTGAGAGGAGAGACTTCTACTTCTTCTTTGGGAGTAAAATATAAAAATGACATCCTATAAAAGAGACACAACAAAAGACAGTACAGTATGGTTAATTAACTCTACACACAGCAACAAGTAGTAAGTAGGCCTCACATGGAAAAAAAGTGGAAATTATAATACATATATTTCTTTTTATATATAAAATGGACATGTTATTTTTAGAATGTCTCTTCCTTTACCCCTGGGCCAACCTTGTACATGTTACACAGATACACTTTCCTCTTCTATTTATACCGTAATGAACAATAACATACAAATTTTGCATAATAATAGATCATCTAAGTGTCTTAACCTCCATGTAAATAAAAATTTTATGGATACCATGACAGGCAAAACAACAATAACGAATGTGGAGAAAAATAATCGAGGCTAAACTGTAGATACAAAATAATAATGAAAATGCTGGTCACCTCTACATCAGCAATGGGTTGGCTGGCTGGCTGGCTTAGCTTTGTGGTAATAATAATAATAATAATAAAAAGAAGTTAAAATAATAATAATAATAATAATAATAAAAAATAAGTTATAATAATAATAATCCTTGTACTTTACCACCCATGCATATTTTTAGTATATTAGTTCACCGTGTACATACATACATATATGACTACAAGCAATACCTAAGTCTTCTTCTCACTTGACATTAAAACAGCGTGAGACAAGTAGGCATCATATTGAGGCCTTCTGGGTAACAATGGCATATCGACTAAACCAGGCATAATAATAATAATAATTTCTCTTACCACATTAACAATTTTGTAAACTGTGTTGTACTTGACACTGAATTCCCTTTAATCAGTGAATGATTTACGAGGCTTTAATTAATATTAGAGAGAGAGAGAGAGAGAGAGAGAGAGAGAGAGAGAGAGAGAGAGAGAGAGAGAGAGAGAGAGAGAGAGAGAGAGAGAGAGAGAGAGAGAGAGAGAGAGAGAGAGAGAGAGAGAGAGAGAGAGAGAGAGAGAGAATGGTTGGTACAGTAGTTTTATAATAATAATAATAATAATAATAATAATTTTTCACCTGCTTGGTCGACACGCCAATCTTAATTAGGAAGGCCTCAATGTTATGTGGTCTAGTAAGCGTAGAGCAAGTATAAGAGGCAGCACTAGGCTCTTAAGGGACCCTGTGTGTATGTGTGTGTGATGTATAGTAAGAAAATTGGGAGGTAAACGTGAGTCCTTCAAAATATTGCCACGAAACACACACACACACACACACACACCTACAGGGAAAAAAAAGGAGCGTGTTTGTTTCGTGGCAAGAAAATTGGGAGGTAAACGAGTCCTTCAAAATATTGCCACGAAACACACACACACACACACACACACACCTACAGGGAAGAAAAGGAGCGCGTTTGTTTCGTGGCAAGAAAATTGGGAGGTAAACGAGTCCTTCAAAATATTGCCACGAAACACACACACACACACACACACACCTACAGGGGAAAAAAAAAAAGATCGTGTTTGTTTCGTGGCATTAGTCAGGTGGAATCAGAAGAAGCCTCCTCCAATTCTCAAACATGATTACAGGGTCCTTAATTAAACAATAATGCTCGAAAACTACGTGATAAAAAAGGGGACATAAAACACATACATACATACACTTCGATGTGGGGTTTGGGAGGGAAGGCGAACACAATGTAGGTTATTATTTTTTTTTCTTTGGGGGTGGGGGGGATGGGGGTATAGAATAATGAATGGGAAGAGGGGGCGGTTGGGGGTGGGGGGGGGGAAGAAACTACTGCATTGTATGATGACCCTGAAAAACATGAGTTGGTTGGTTGGTTGGTTTGCTAGTAGGTGAAGGCGCCATGTTTGAATTCAAAGTTAGTTGACCTATCAAAAAAAAAAAAAAAAAAAAAAAAAAAAAAAAAAAAAAAAAAAAAGCAACTTATTAATTTTGTTTTTCATCTAAAAAAAAAAAAAAAAAAAAAAAAAAAATCTTTTAATGCCTAGATCGATGCTTTTTCTCACGGACACTTAATTAACAAACATTTCCCGCAGGTAAAACAAAACAAATAATAATGACGTAACTAAGAATAATGAATTTAACTTGATATTCAACATGGCGCCAACAACACGGGGATTTATTTATCCAGTTTTCCTCATTATCTACGCTTGCAGGGTCTGGGATAGGTTCTATACCCAAGTAACCCAACCTGAGTAAGAACTATACAGTATAATAATATAATATAGCATAACAGATTCCCTCAACTAATAATAATAATAATAATAATAATAATAATAGCGCACAAAAAGAACTCTACTGAATACAACAAGTAGACGTTGCTAGGAATGAAAGAAAGTGTTACTGACAGGTAAACACTTCTTATACAAAACATTAATTAATTAAGTATACCGACATACACTAAGTAGTTCGGTGACCACAATACAATAGGATGATGATACTGGACATAATTATTATAATATCAGCTAAATTATCGTCTCGTACCTTGACGTAAAATTCAATGAAGTGTTGATTATTTCTGTGTCATGACTTCTACATACATTGATACTTATATGTCACAGAGGGTGAAAAATGTGCAAAATATAATGTTCAGTTTAAATTATTTGGGTTTAGACATTACGATGGTTCTATCAGCCAGAGCTGGTGTTTTGGGTGATAACAAATGTTACTGACTATGCCTGAAAATTACATGAAATCTATTACATTTAGACATCAAAGGTATGAATCAACACCTATTGCAGTTCTAAGTGAAGGCACAGGACGAGAATATGACTGAGTGGTTATAAGACTGACATAACTAACAGGCTCCACATATCAACCCAGCTGGCAAGAGAACCACAAAGGGCTTGACACGAGTTAAAGAATGGAGGTTCTGTGACAACCCAAGTGTTATGCCCTAAGAGCCAGGCTCCTCGTTCAACTGGTCGAGATGCTACAACACTGTTTAGATGAAAGCCTTTAACTTATACTTCCCCAGGGAATAATGAGACCCTCTCTGTACAACACGTGTCCGGCCAGAGGATGTGAATGAGAAATGGTGGTGGGAGTTATATTATTATAGTTTTGAGGGGAGGAACATGATGCGACTTTCTGTGAGCGATTGGATGGAGCGTACTGAACCCAAGCAGATAATATATAGTATGAATGAGGTAATTACCAAATATGAAACCGGATATTAAAAACTGGCAGCTTTCGGACTGCGCGAGACGTGGACAAGAATAATAATGAGAGAGAATGTAAACCAACGAACACTGTATCTGTAAGGGAGGGTATGTCAATGTTCCTCCCTGACCCATTGGAGGATAATTATGACAAGCACAAATGCAAAACCTGAGGCAATGGCTAGTAAGGAATAGATATGGAAGGTGCAAAAACCTATACAGAATCAAAGAGGAAGGAAGAGGACTAAAGAGTGTAAACAGAGGATAAAATAAACAAAATATAAAAAGAAAAACCGAGGAATCAGATAAAATAAACAAAATATAAAAAGAAAAACCGAGGAATCAGATAAAATAAACAAAATTAAAAAACTGGTTGAACGAGAGAAACACAGTGAGCCCTGAGAGAGAGAACTAGTGAGGTGAACAGTCAGTATAACACGTGGGGATATGGTAGTGGTAAAAATACAAGGTGTGGAAGGGTTTGGGGTGGGGAAGGTGCATCTATACATGATTACACTCATAACAACCATATGTGCGACACGTGCGAGAGAGCAAAGCAGATGGTGGCGGCGTATGAAATTGTATGTTGCATTTCCTGTCACCAAGATAAATTGTCACAAAAAAAAAAAAAAAAAAAAATAATAATAATAATAATAAAAAATAAAAAAAATTCTTCAACATTTCCAATTATGCTGAAAATTATCTAGAAAAATGCAAATGTCTATATCGTACTAATCCTTAATGACGTAAAAAACTGTCTGGATGTAAATATAATCATCATCATCTTTACAGTGAACTGATGAGGCTGCGGGGAAGCGAGAAGATAATTAATTACTTACTGTCGACCTCGTGAATAATATGAACATCAACAACAACAACAACAACAACAACGTCATGATCCCGATGATAATGATGACAAACAATGGTAATGCTGTATTTACGTAATGACGAGGCGTGATTGGATGGTGGTAACGAGGGACTGACGCTGTTGTTGCTAGCACTAATGAAAAAAAAAAAAAAAAAAAAAAAAAAAAAAAAAAATCAGTAATAAAAAATAATAATAATAATAATAAAAAAAAAAGGTCACAGTAATACATGACTCAATTGATTCCCCTTAAAGATGAAGTAACGTCACTGACTTTGAAAGAACCATCTATACGTGACGAGGAGGTGACGACAGTTTATTTACTTTGAACAAATCACAGCAATGAGGAGACAACAAGACAGTGAATGTGTGGCAGCGGTGGACTGTAGTACGTACGTTATGTATGTATGCTGGAATATCAACAACAACAACAATATCTATGGTGGCAGCGGTCTGGTGGTGGTGGTGGTGGCGTGAGGGGACAAAATATAGACAACTTATTTAATTTTTGTAATGAATAATGAAGCTTGTGAAGAAGGAGGAGGAGGAAAGGGATTTATAACTCTTATATACAGATGAAGTTTGTTTGTGGATGCTTATGGGTAAATACAAGCTAACACATGACAAAAAAAAAAAAAAAAAATTAACACACACACACTCAGGTATGGGCAGTGAGTGAGACGAGGCCTTGGACACTTTGACACGTGTGACAAAACCAACCACCTGCATGAATGATATACTCGCCTTAGATAATATCATATATGTACAAACATTTAGTAAAAAATAGCCCAGTACACTAATGATATGAAAAAAAGAATGATGAGGAAGAGTCATCGGTTGGTTTTGTTTGTTTTCTTAGCGAGGGAAGTACAGTACAGTACCTGGTGAATGAATAGTAGTGTCGTAGCCCCTTAATTAACATTGTAAACACTGTGCAATTCGAAAGAGACACAAAAAGGGGACTTCTTCATAATTTAGCAAGTTTTATATTATGATGGACTGAACGTGTGATATATCGACATGAATAGGCATATAAAAAAAATATATACATTCTTAGCGATATATGGGCATGAATGGAGGACCTCACACATATGGGGCCACGAAAAAAATAATAAATATTACTTTACCACTCACTTGACACACACAACAACAACAATAACAACGAATCATTGAGTAGCACAGGTATAGTTAATTAGTTCTCCGTGCATCAATCACCCTGTTTATGTATGTAGTTATGTATGTCAACCAGTGAGCTACAAACAACAATTTATTAAGGGACATGACCAAGACAGTTAGTACAGTACCTTTCCTCAGCTAAAGAAAATAACAAACTATACCGTAATGTTACATACTACCCAACTGAGCATCACCTATACCACGCCCACACATGCTACACCACCAGTTTTTTTTTATGATGATGTAAATTTAGTTCACCTTATACAACACTCGCTACTGTAGTTGGTGGTGGTGGTGGTGGCTTGGGGAGGCTTTTTTAGGTGGAGCTCAGTTAGGTACAGTGGCCTAAACTTTCACTTGTCACAGCTGGCGTTGTCAATTATTGTCTCCACAGGAAACACTTAATTAACTATTGACCTCATCGTGGCTCCGAAAACAATCTTTATAAACATACCTCAATTATTTATACTGTTTTGTTTTGTTTTCCAAGCATCAAAATTTATCAAGAGTCCCAAAACCCCTGATTCACAACTCAAGGAAAGAGAGATAAACTGATAATGCCAACTGTGTAACGTCAAGGTGTGGGTGGGGCATCTATTATACTGCAGGAGGTACTGTATAATTATTATATATACTGGTAATGCCCAAAACACACACACTCGTGCTCTCGGGGGCTTTTCTCACTTACTCTTATAAACTCCTGTCCTACTTCTTCATCTTCTTCTTCACTTACTCTGTTCTATCCCTTCTTACTCTACTCTTGTCATCATCTCCTCACCTTACAGCTAAAAAAGTCTCAAGAAATCTAATGTTATATCACATCAATTTTTTATACCTTAAACAATAGTCTTACATTCTTCATTTACATACTTCATTTTTTTATAGTTTTAAGAAAATTGTTTGTATTAGTAGAAAAAATGAATCACAGTTGTGGATGCCTATCATGGAAGTATAGGATGCGGGGGCTGCTATGGTACACTTCCCTCTAATTCTTGGACTCCTCTCTTATTTTCTTACTATTCTTCCTCGTGGTCATTCATAGCTGTTTGTGTTTCATCTTATCTGCCCATATTATCATTTTTTTTTCTTTGGGTGTGCAGCATATTTATCAGGTTGTGTCTTGTTCATAAGAAATTATCATGATATGAAATCCACTTTACCTGAATTTCTAAGAGTCATACAGTATACTTGAAGCTCTACAAAGTGTTCAGATCACTGCACATGGCTTTGTACCTCACCACGGACACACCACTCTAAGGTCAGCTGGCCAACCTTGTCATTTCAGGGAATCAGTAGGCCTTGTGATAAGAGTCCTAACAATGCCATCAATATTTCCAACTTGAACGATGATTTTTCTGAAACTTATCCCATAGGAATGACAAGAAGAGGAAAGTGGTGGTAATGAGGAGTGTTGAGGGGAGGTATGAGGGAAGGTATGGCCCCGACAGGAGAGATGAGGCCAGCAGAGCGTGTTAGGCATGTATGTGAAGAGACTATAATAGTGGATACCAGAACACTATAAAGTAGTCTTCTTCGCACCAGCAGCAGCAACAGCAACAGCTAATGTCAGTTTATATCCGATATAAATTAGCGACCCGACTAGCTTGTGCACATGGTAGGCGTGGTGGGGGCTACCGTCCCTGGCAGGGGGCGGTGGGCCCCACGCCAACACCGGCGGAGCAGCAACAACTGCGCCGGTAGTGTCAGTAAAACTGGGGCTTTATAAACCTCAGGTCACCGACTGCAGGAAGTGGCAGTGTTGGGGCTGGCCCCGGGGGACCCGAGTGAAGGGTCGCCCCCCGCGTCCTGGGGTGTAAGGTAAGGGTGAGTAGTGTGAAGGGCGAGGTACTTCTGCCGTCATATTAAAACCTTCTGCACATCAATGGGAGTAGTGGATTCAGAAATCCTAGACAGACTCTCACTGCTGCTCTGGGTCCAGTTCTCTATCTGGAGGTGACACTCCTTCAAACAATCCTGTAACAAAAAGAAACAAGTATAAGTTATAGTGTACGTCAAACACACACACACACACACACACACACACACCAATAATAAAACGAGTATAATGAGGCGGGGCAGGGTGGGGCGGGTCCACTTAGCTGCCCCTCTTGTGGTCGGTGTCCTGGTGGGGTGTGAAAAGCCGAAGGAGGGGTGCCAAGCGTGGGGAGAAACAGAGAGTGAGTTGAAAGTACCAGGACGGCAAAGTAAAAGAGATGAAAAGAAGAGTAAGCAACGTGGAAGAAAGGATAAAGAAAAGGAAGGTGCCGAGAAGATGGAGAAAGGGGAAGTACTAAAGAAAGGAGGAAGAGGGAAAGTACCAAGGAAGGGAGGATAAGGTGCCACTAATGGAGGACTGTGGCACTTCCGGCGGTTAGGTTAGGTTAGGTTAGGGTAGTGGTGGCCCTCTGGGGTATTATATGTTCCGGTCACTTTCTTCCATTCCACTCATTCTCCCTCCTACACCAGAATCTCCATTTCCTACTCATGTTTCTCCTTCACCTATTTTTTCTTCTCTTCCTACTTTTCCTCCTCTCCCAGACCCTCTACTTCCTATTCTTCTTTCTCCTTTACCTACTTTTTCTTCTCTTCCTACTCCCTCCCCTTTTTTTCCCTCGAGGAGTTGTGTGGAGGTTGACTTTGGAGTAGGATGTGAGGTTGAGAGAGAGAATGTGATGTGTGTGTGTGTGTGTGTGTGTGTGTGTGTGTGTGTGTGGTAGAGGGAGGGGTGGGAGAGAGCGAGTGATGGACAAGGAGTGGTCAAGAATAAATAGAATGCTTAGGGCGAAAGTGAAAGTGATATTAAGTGCACCAGTACCAGAGAAGGAGAAAGTGTGTGTGTGTGTGTGTGTGTGTGTGTGTGTGTGTGTGTGTGTGTGTGAAGGGGTCACTGAGGTAGATGGCATACAAGCATGATCGAAATTTGAGTTAAAGTGTCTGGTGAAGTGAGTAACGACAGTAGGTGAGTGGAGACGTTAAGTGGGCAGCTGAGTGACAGGGAAGGTGGTGGTGGTGGTGGTGGTGGGTAAGTAGGTGAATGAGTGAGTGAAAGTAGTAGGGCAATAAACTTAATAGGGGCAGAGATGAGGCAGACAGGCAGACAGACAGGCGGGACACACACAAATAAACTGAGAGACAACATTTATCACCATTCTACATCTATAACGTGCAGCAGTAAGCCTTCAACTCCTCTCCTTCAGTTCTCTTATAGAAATGCTTCCTCTCTCTCCCCCTGTCTCAGTTTGCCCCAATCCCATTCCTAGCCTCTGTCCCATCTCCTTCTGTCCCTGTCTCATCTCCTGTCCCCTGTCCCCTTCCTGGCCTATAATGCTTCCCTCTGTCCCATCTCCTTGTGTCCCCTGTCCCCCTGTCCCCTTCCTGGCTCACTCTGCCCTTGTCACTACATAATTTTCCCCTCCCCTCCTCCTTCCTTTTCTCCTAACCTCAGTGACCCATATGTCCCCAGCTCTGACCCATAACTCCTCCTTCCCTCCCTCCATCCTGTCCTCTTTCCCTTCCTTCCGTCCTTCAGCCTTCCCTATTATTGCCTCCCTTCTCTCTTTCCTGCTAATCCTCTTCCCTTCTGCCCCCTACATTCTTTTTTCATCAGTATTTTCCACTAACTTCCCTCCTTATTGTCCTTCCTTCACTACTATTTTTTCCTTCCCTTCCTACTGTTCTTTCTCTCTTCTCGCTTTTTCTCACTTTTTTTTCTCATCTCTCTCTCTCGGCCGTTTCACTTTCTCTTTGACCTCTTGTTTCCTATTATGTGGCTTCTTCCCCTGACCCCATGCACTTCTCTCCCTGACCCCTGCCTGCCCTGCCTGTCTGTCTGCACTTGCCTCCCCTCCTCTATACTTCCTCCTACACGCACTTTCCCAGACTCTACAGGATTGGAAAACGGCCCCCTCGTCCGTCCTTGGCTTCAGGTTCTCCATGCAGCAGCCCACCGCGAGAAGGTGTGAGAGGACGAGAGAGAGAGAGGGACAGTCCCATCTCCCTTTTCCGGTGGTGGTTTACAAGAGGGAGAGAGGGAGAGAGGGAGAGAGGGAGAGAGGGAGAGGAGGGGAGATGATAATATATAGGGAGGAAAAATGAGAGGAACGTTTGCAGGAAAGATTTGTGGAGGCCATGTGAGTAGGGAATTTTTTTTGGAGGGAGGAAGGAAGGGAAGACAAGGGGAACAAGAATGAAGTGACACGAGAATGGAGATAACGAGGGGAAGTTATAGGGAAGTGAGAAAAAGGAGGAGGAAGGGAAGAGTATGGTTGGAAGTTTATGTGTGTGTGTGTGTGTGTTTACATGTGAGCGTATAGACAGGAGCGTACAATAATCTATACCAGTGTGTGTGTGTGTGTGTGTGTGTGTGTGTGTGTGTGTAGAAAGGAGAGTGAGTGATAGAAAAGTAAAGTGTGTGAAAGTAGTAATATGTGTGTGTGTGTGTGTGTGTAGAAAGGAGAGTGAGTGGTAGAAAAGTAGTGTGTGTGTGGAAAGGAGAGTGAGTGGTAGAAAAGTAGTGTGTGTGTGTGTGTGTGTGTGTGTGTGTGTGTGTGTGTGTGTGTGTGCTGTGATCACTAGTCGTTGCTGTTTGTTTGTGTGATTCTCAAGAGGCAGAGGGAGGCCACAAGCACCCACTGTATACCGGGAGGAGGACGAGGAGGAGGAGGGGAGAGATGGGGATAATAACAAGGAGAGGTAAAAAGGAGAGAGAGAGACACTGGAAAGAAAGGTAGGTAGGAAGGAATACGAAAAGAAAAAAAATACAAGAGGAAAAAACTAGTGATAAAAGGTGTGAGAGAGAGAGAGAGAGAGAGAGAGAGAGAGAGAGAGAGAGAGAGAGAGTTAGTTGTGTAAGGAAGGTCTGCCTCTCTTAGCCATCATTCCTTATCATGGTGTTTGTTTGTCTGCCTTATTGCACATCAGGGAAGCCAGCAACAGGGGTTAGGCTAGTGGGAGTGTGGGTGTGTGTGTGTGGTGGTAGACAAAGGAGTGGGAGTGGTTGAAATGGAAGTGTGTGTGTGTGTGTGTGTGTGTGTGTGTGTGTGTGTGTGTGTGTGTGTTTGTTTGTGTGTTGGTAGAGAAGGAAGTGTTAGAGAAGGCATAAAAAGAGGCAAGTGCGTGAGGGAGAGCTACCAGGGCCAAATGAGTAAGTGAGTGAGTGTGTGAGTAAGAGGCAAGCGTGAGTGAGTGGGGGGGGAGGGATGGGGCGTGAGAGGAGGGGCGTCACGGACCACCAACACCTGAGGACGACCCCCATACGTCCCACTACAAGGGAAGGGTTTTAAGGAGTACCTCTGTGCCGCCAGGGGACACGGAAGGGTAAACACACACACACGTCCCTTGCCTGGCCTCTCTCACCCTTCCTTCCCTGCTCATACCCCTACACCTGTCACCCAACCCTTCCCTGAAACTCTCTCCACCTGTCTGTCTGTCTGTTACTCCTGGTCTTATCATATGTTATCCCATTTCGTAACTAAAATCGACTGGCATGACACAATAAGTATATATGTATGTATTAATATGCAAATGTAGGGAGAGACCTTAATTTAAGAGAGAGAACGGAATGGAGGAGAAGAAGAAAGAGGACACGAAACGAGGATGACAAGGGGGAGAAGAAAGAGGACACGAAACGAGGATGACAAGGAGAATCAAGAAGGAGAGAGAGACGAGAAGAAGAGAATGAGAAGCAGGAAAAGAAAACTACTGTGGGTTAAGTGAGTGTAGGCAGGGAGGCAGGGAGGCATGGACTCAGTTAGTGCCCCTCTCCCTCGCTGACTCACAGTTGCACTTGACCCTAGCCTTGACCCCCCGCCCACCCACACCCATCACACTGCACTACACGCCCACACTATATAACACTGTCCTCTGGTGAATATGAAGTTTTATCTCTTTTCTAATATGTTTGCAGTAGGGAGTTAGGAGGGACACCCATAACTATGAACAGAAATGCGAATCTGGCCCTACGGGAGTAGGGGGACAGGCTTGGGGGGTGCGGGAATAGGGGACAGGCTTTCTACCCTGCCCAAGCCTTTCCCCCATTCCAGCACCCCATAACCCCCCCCCCAAGCCTGTCCCCTACTCCCGCACCCCCTAAAGGAAATAATGGTTGGTGTAACAGATGATGTACTTACAGTGTCGATCTGTGTGATGGCGTGAAGGCGATGGAAGAGGTCCTGCATAAACTGTTGTTGTGCTGAGGTTGTGAGGTGTCCGCCTACTGGTAGGGTCATGGGCAGGGCCATAGCCGCCGCCTCCTCCTCCTCCTTCTGGTGTTTGTGTAAGAGCGCCTGGATCGCTGACGCCACCGCCGCCGCCGCCACCATGGACGGAGGGTTAGACGTGAACCGAGACTCTGTAAAGGACAACAAGGAAGACCTGGTTAGTTGGGAATGTCGTGTACAGATTACAAAACACACACACACACACACTCTCTCTTCTCTCACACACACACACACACACACACATACACTCTCTCTCTCTCTCTCTCTCTCTCTCTCTCTCTCTCTCTCACACACACACACACACACTTATCACAGCTACATCTCTGCATTTCATTAAACGTGTACATTACCAACATTATATTTTTACAGAATTCCGCTCCACAATTCCCAAGTCCCATACATACACGGGTGCTTACCATATACAGTATAGCCAACAACAAAAAGATCCCCACACCACCACATTCTATATACATCGCGCGCACACACACACACACCAATGGGAAATAAAAAAACAAATGAAAACAATAGGTCGTCTCTCCTTGAGGTGGTTTTATAAAGAGGCGGTAGAGCAGACCATGCAGACCAAACCAGACCACTCATTTATGAAGGTCGAAGGTCTTTTGACGTGCCCTGGGACAATCACACATAACGTTATATCCTACCGCGGGAAGGGATGGGGGATGGGGGGGAGGGAAGGGAAGGGAGGGAAACGCGAGTGGTGGTGTGGTGGTGAGGGGAGGGGAGAGGAGGGAGGCCAGAGTGGTGGTGTGGTGGGGAGGGGAGAGGAGAGGAGGGATACGTGAGTGGTGGTGGGGAGGGGTGGGGGAGGGAAACGCAAGTGGTGGTGGGGAGGGGAGAGGAGAGATGCGTGAGTGGTGGTGTGGTGGGGAGGGAGGGGAGAGAAACGTGAGTGGTGGTGTAGTGGGGAGGGAGGGGAGAGGAGAGAAACGTGAGTGGTGGGGAGGGGAGGGGAGAGGAGGGAAACGCAAGTGGTGGTGGGGGTGAAATGAGGTGAACAATAGTTAACATCACAGGAACCCACATAACAATAAGAACACGAAGAACAAAAGCCAAATTAAGAGATGACTGAGAGGTGGGTGGTTGGGTGGGAGAGAGGGAGTCTAACGGGAAATTCACTTTTATTATAATGGAGTGCCTTGATTCCTCCAATGTATGCCAAGAAACAGGACCAGATGAACAAACATAATGGTGTTCTGTTGCTTGGAATAGTTTGGAGGAATCAGTTGCTCCAGAATTACCAATACTGTACTTCCTCCTTAAGTCAACTGAACTCAAATTTTGTGATCCATACAGCATGTAACACCGACCAGAGGAAAATGACACTTAAGAGAATTTTGATGTACCAGAAAACGGAAGAGAAAAATGAAGAGGAATGAAAAGGGATTACGAAGGAAATAAAAACAAAGGAAATATAAAGTACCAACGAGAATTAAAAAAAAAATAAATAAATAAAAAAAAATAATAATAATAATAATGATAATAATAATCTTGGAGACTTTTTCCCCTCTGTTGGTTTCAGACAAGCCGTGAGAACTGTCCTTTCACCTGCCTACCCCCCCCCCCCACTTCTCCTCCTCCCCCTCCTTAACCTACAGACGTTGTGGAGAGGAGAGGAGAGGAGAGGAGAGGAGAGGAGAGGAAAGGAGAGGAGAGGAGAGGAGAGGAGAGGAAAGGAGGGGAGGGGGGCTTTATCTCCCTCTCATTTCCACCACCCCCCTCTATCTCGTCTGGTCTGAACTTTTTATTTAATTAACCAGAGTGAATGAGGTCTTTCCCCGTCCTGTCCCCTCACCAAACCCACCTGGTCTGAACACCAGAGGGAGTCAGACGGTAGGGAAGCAAAGGAACAAGGAAGGCAGAGTCCCCTTGGAATATGACAAAAGGAAATGGTGGGTGGCATGGGTAGCAACAAGGGTGGTGGTGGTGGTGGTGGTGGTGGTGGTGTGTGTGTGTGTGTGTGTGTGTGTGTGTGTGTGTGTGTGTGTGTGGGTAATTGGTAGGGAACAGGGAAATATGAATAAGGGGGAGAGGGTGTTGACAGAGAACAGGGAAATATGAAGAAGGAAAGGGGGGGGGGGTTGACAGGGAACAGGGAAATATGAATAAGGGGGAGAGGGTGTTGACAGGGAACAATATGACAGGGGGTTGGTAAGGAAACAGGGAAATATGAATAAGGAAGGAGAGCGGGG
>JAWQEG010001804.1:0-2500 GCA_033782935.1 Petrolisthes cinctipes
CCCGCCTCTCGCTTGGTTCTGGTTCATTGACGCTTTTTGTTTTTATCAGGCCTTTACTCTCTTGTGCTTCTCTCTTTACTACAGATATGTTCTCTCTATCTCTCTCTCTCTCTCTCTCCCTCTCTCTCTCTCTCTCTCTCTCTCTCTCATCTCTCTCTCTCTCTCTCTCGTCTCTCTCTGAGACCTTCTCTCTCTCTCTCTCAAAGATACAGCTTCTTCTCTCTCTCAACAAGACAAGCTCTCCTTCTCTCTCTCAAATCAGACAAGCTCTCTTATCTCTCTCTTTCTAACACAGATAAGCTCTCTCTCTCTCTCTCAAGTCTCTCTCTCTCTCTTCTCCTCATCTCTCTTCTCTCTCTCTCTCTCTCTCTCTCTCCTCTCTCTCTCTCTCTCTCTCTCTCTCTCTCTCTCTCTCTCTCTCTCTCTCTACTCTCTCTCTCTCACACACAGATCCATCACCAACATGGAAGGGGGTCAACATTGAACTGGTCCCCCTCCAAGTTCGCGCCAATTCACGTTCCGGGCCAGAGCTTCCTTCTGACACTTGCCCGCCAAAAAAAAAAAAAAAAAAGATCAAGTGAAGGAAAGGAAAGGAAAGGCGTTGGCACGAGTCCAATTGCATATATTATAACCTCAAGGAAAAACCACACACACACACACACACACACACACACACACAAAAAAAGATAAAATAAAAACTGAACTGAACGAAATATATGCTTATACACGAACGAACACATACGGGAATGAGTGAACGTGACTGAGGGAAGCCTGTCTGTCTCTCTGTGTGTGTATAAATGGAATTCGCTCATCACCTCCAAGTCGCTCATCGTATTTTTTTTTTCTTCGTTTTTTTTTTTTTTTTTTGTGGGGGGGGGAGGGGGCGTCATAGCTGAGTGGTTTGGCTTGTGCCTTGTGCTGATTGAGGCCCGACACACATTTTCTTTTCATTATGTCATTTTTTTTTTTTCATCGTGATATTTGCAAAGACGGTGGTAGTCGATTTTGTTCCATTTTTTTCTTCTTCTAACGGTTATAACGGTCTTTAACGGTTATAACGGTTAAATGTCGTGAGGTTCTGATTTTCTTATTATGGAGAATTCCTCGCACGATCCGCTCCCTTTCTTTCCCTTCCCTTCTGCCACCCTCCTCTCTGGCCTCCCATCTCCTTTCCTCAATACCGCTTACCTTCTCTCCTCCACCCCTTCCCTTCCCCCCACATCCACCTTCACCAACACCCCCTATATTCTCTCCTCTAATCATTCCCTTTCCCCCTTCCCCAATACCCCCCTATATTCTTTCCTCCACCCCCTTCCCCTTTCCCCCCCATTCCCCTTCCCCAATTACCCCCCTATATACTCTCCTCCACCCAATTCCCTTTCCCCACCATTCCCCTTCCCCAATACTCCTTTACCTTCTCTCCTCCACGCTTTCCCTTCCTCCTCTCCTCTTTGCCCACCCATCCCCCTTCCCCCAATACTCCCTATATTCTCTCATGTACCCCTTCTCTTCCCTTCCCTTCCACCTTCCAACAAATCCACCCCCTCCTACCCACTTTGCATCTCCTCCTACACCCCCTTTTCCTTCCCCAATATCTTTTACAGACCCATTTACACCCCTTTCCCTATCCCTAATTACCTCTTACACCTTCACTCATACCCATTTCTCTGTCCCTCATTCCTTTCTCAAACCCCTTATACCTTCCCAAAATATCCTCTCCACCTCTTACCCCCCCCCCCCAACTGACCCCCCCCCCCCCATCTCATTCACCGTTCGCTCAGGTTCTTAATTTGGGAAGTACTATGTTGGTAAATCTGGAGCAAATGATTCCTACAAACTATTCCAAGCAACAGGCTACCATTATTTTCATTAATCTGGTCCTGTTGTTTCCTGGTATACTTTGGAGGAATCAAGGTTGCTCCAATACACTATAAATATACTACGGTATCTCCTTAAAATCTTTCAAGACTTTTCCGATATTTCACGTCCCACAAACCTGTTCTCAATTACCTTCCTTTCTTCCCTACCCCTCTTCTACTTCCCTCCTTCCTTCCTTCCCTCCCCCTCCCTCCCTCCTCCTTTTCTATCTCGCTCCTTCCTTCCCCACCTCCCTCCCCTCCCCTCCTTCACTTCTCCCCCTCCCCTCCCTCCCCTCCTTCCTTCCCCCCTACCTCCCCCTCTTATACCTCCATCCCTCCTTCCTTCCTTCCCCTCCCTCACTCCTTCCCTCCCCTCTTCTACTTCCTTCCACACCTCCCTCCTTCCCCCCCTCCTCCCTCCCTCACTTTCTTCCCCCCTCCCTCCCTCCTTCCTTCCCTCCCCCTCCCTCACTTCTTCCTTCCTTTCCTCACGACTGGTTCTCTAAAATCCATATCCATTCACATTTTCACTTAACCCCTTCCTTCCTTCCTTCCACGATTCTGGTATTTTCTCTCCCCTCCTCCATTATCATATCCATATACACATTCACATTCTCCTCCTCTCCTTTCCTTCAAGACGG
>JAWQEG010001804.1:7500-187741 GCA_033782935.1 Petrolisthes cinctipes
AACAATTTTCACACACACACACACACACACACACACACACACACACACATAGTGACTACTGACGAAATAACCAGTTAGTGTGTGTAAGGTGTGATGACTTAGAGCAGCCACATGATGGATGGGTAGATGGATGGCCTCACTTTGTTTATTGTTCCAAGCGGATTTTTTTTTTTTTTTTTTCAGCATTATTGATATAGAACTGTTGTGTAGGTATTGTAAACATCACTACTACTAATACTTTGACTATTACTACTACTACTTCTACTACTACTACTACAATAACTACTACTATTACTACTACTACTACTACCACAACAATAACTTCTTCTACTACTACTACTACTGCTAATACTACTACTATACATACTACTGCTACTGCTCGCACGACTACTACTACTACTACTACTACTACTACTACTACTACTACTACCACCACCACCATTATTATTATACCACTACTACCAATACTTTGACTACTACCACAACCACTACCACTATCCCCACCACCACTACCACCACCACCACTACCATCACCACCACCACCACCACCACCATCACTATCATTACTACCAACACCACCACTACTACCATTATTATCACCACCACTACCACTACCATTACTACCATCACCACCACTACTACCATTACTACTATCACCACCACTATCACTACCATTACTACCACTACCATCACCACCACCACTACCATCACCACCACCACCACCACCACCACTACTATCACTACTACCATCACCACCACCACTACCATTACACTCTCACGGTGATGGGTAAAGTAGTGTGTGTGGGGGGGGGGGGCGGGGGGAAGAAAGGTCACATGATGGAAAACGTTACCATCTTGACCTTGTCGGGGTCACACGCTCTCTTTCAACATCACTCACTCACTCACTCGTTTTTTTCTCACTCACTCACTCACTCACTCGTTTTTTTTCTCATTCACTCACTCACAATTTTTTCTTGCTCACTCACTCACCTTTTTTTCTCCCTCTCACTCACTCGTTTTTTCCTTGCTCACTTGCTCACTCACTCGTTTCTTTTTTTCCTCGCTCACTCGCTTTTTCTCACGCTCACTCACTTGCTTGTTTGCTTACTGAATTACTCGTTCACTTCCACTCACTCACTCACTCACTTCTATTCATTGCTACTTGATTCGCCAGCTTATAAAATGTTTAGTCACGGTATTACTGTTAATGCTCTCTCTCTCTCTCTCTCTCCGACACTCACACACACACACACACACACACACAATCTCTCTCTCTCTCTCTCTCTCTCTCTCTCTCTCGTGAACCCTCTTCATGTTCAATTATATTGTTGAGTGTCTTTATGATTGATGGGAACACGCTCGCCTTCACACACACACACACACACACATGCATGCACGCATGAAGGTTTACACATGCCTATACACACATACATACACACACTCTGTCACGCACGCAATTAATAAATAGATAAATATATGAAGAGAAAGATAGAGAATATAATATAAATAAACAGATATGAAGAAAATGGGAAACAGAAAACGGTAGGACAAGGAAGAAAATGGGATGAGAATGCACTACCGTACTCCCTCCCTCACTTGGTTGAGGGAGAGAGAGAGAGAGAGAGAGAGTGTGTGTTTCATGGTACGCTTAACATCATTAAACACCTTTCTCTCTTCTGTCTGTTTGTCTAATTGTGTTATACGTCTTATTGTTCAGTCTGTCTGTTTGTCTGTCTAATTGTTGGATCTCTGACACCCTCTGTGTGTGTGTGTGTGTGTGTGTGTTCCATCTCTCTCTCTCTCTTTATTTAAATATATGATCCATCTGTGTTTCTCTCTATCTATCTATCACTGAATATTGGCGATATGTATCTGTCACTTCTGTCTACCATTCACTATCTGTCTGTCTAACCAATCTACCTTTATAATTGTGGTATATTATGTCTGTCTCTGTCAACCATTCAATCACATATTTTCCCGCCAACCAACCAACCAACCAGCCAATCACTTGTCTTCCCGCCACTTTCACTCGAGCCTTTACACGTGTATCTTCGCTAGACTCGTTTTAGGTGTTGAGTGAGTAAGTAAATGAGGAATGGAGGGGGGGAGGGGAGGAAAGGGGGAATGTGGGGATGAGGTATAAGGGAGGACGGTAAGTTTGGGGAAGTGTGAGTGAGGGAAATGGGAGGGGAGGGGAAGGTAGGATGGGGAATAAGAGAAAAAGAGTGAGTGAGGGAAATGGGAGGGGAGGGGAGGGAAGAGGAATGCGGGAATGAGAGAAAAAGATTGAATGAGGGAAATGGGACGAGATGGAAGGAAGGATTTTGTGGGAATGAGGTAAAGGAAGGAAGGGGGATGGGGAAATGTGGAATTGAGGTAAAGGAAAGAAGGGGCATGCAAGAATGAGTGAGAGAAATAGGAGGAGAGGGAAGGAGAATATGAGAATGAGGTAAAGGAAGGAAGGGGGACGCGGGAATAAGAGAAAAGGAATGAGTGAGAGAAATGGGAGGGAAGGAAGGAAGGCGATTGCGAGGGTGAGGAAGGGAAGGAAGGGGGATGCAGGAATGAGTGAGAGAAATGGGAGAGGGAATGAATTGGAGAACGTGGGGGTGAGGAAGGGAAGGAAGGGGGATGTAGGAATGAGTGAGAGAAATGGGAGGAGAGGGAAGGAATTGGAGATTGTGGGGGTAAAGGAAAGGAAGTAAGGGGGATGCGAGAATAAGAGAAAAGGAATGAGTGAGAGAAATGGGAGGAAAGGGAAGGAAGGAGATTGTTTGGATGAGGAAGGGGAGGAAGGGGGATGTAGGAATGAGTGAGAGAAATGGGAGGGGATGGAAGGGAAGGAAGGAGATAGTGGTGGTGAGGTAAAGGAATGAGAGAGTTTATGGGTTTAACAAGCGACCTTCACCCTTCCTGACCCTTTAATTAGGTGGTAAGGTGTGGGAAATACTCCTACGTATCATCACTTGGTGGGGGTTGTCTGGGATTACATAACAATTACCCCCCAAAAAAAACAAAGAAATTATTATATGAGAGAACCGGTATATAAAATCAGATAATATTATGAGTATATTTGGGCCATCACTTCACTACTACCACCACTACCACCACCACCATCACCACTGTAATCATAACTACTATTACCACTACTACAACTATTATCACCACCTTCACTACAGCCACTACCACCACCACCATCACTGTAATCATAAATACTATTACCATTACTACCATTATTATCACCACCTTCACTACTACCACCACTACTACTACTACCACTACCACCACTGTAATCATAAGTACTTTTGCCACTACTACCACCACCACTACTACCACCACCACCACCACCACCACCACCACCACCACTGTAATCATAACTACTTTTACCACTACTACCACCACCACCACCACCACCACCACCACTGTAATCATAACTACTATCACCACTACTACCACCATTATCACAACCACTACAACCATTATCACCACCACCACCATACCACCACTACAACCATTATTACCACCACCATCAACACCACTCTTACTATTACCCTCATTATCACCACCACCACTACCACCACTACTACCATACCATCACTACCACTATCACCACCATCATCAACGCCTTATATTATTACCAAAACAAAAGTGATCAATGTTTTGCGTCACCTTACCACCTACTTAACTCACCTCAACCGGTCTGTGTGTGTGTGTGTGTGTGTGTGTTAAAGTGAATGTTGCTTGTGAGATATTGTGTGTGTGTATGTGTGTGTGAGAATGTTATTTGTCTATCTGTCTGTCTGTCTGTATATGTATGTTAAAGTGAATGGTGTGTGTGTGTGTGTGTGTGTGTGTGTGTGTGTGTGTGTGTGTGTGTGTGTGTGTGTGCTGTTTAAGGAAAAGGAATATGAAGAAACGGAAGATTAGCTAAGAAAGAGAATAGATAAGAGGAAGAGGAGAAAATAGAAGAGCAGGAAGAAGATTAGTTTTACGAGTAGCTCTCTCTCTCTCTCTCTCTCTCTCTCTCTCTCTCTCTCTCTCTCTCTCTCTCTCTCCAACACATGTACAGTCGCGCCCAACAGTCCTGCAGCACCTTCGAATATTATTAAAACGACTCGAAAAATGATGCGAAACTATAAAACTCTAGTTGGTCTCAGTATAAATAATGGCTCATATGATTCACTCCAATTGCTCACTTTCATTCCCCCGTTGCTGCCTGTATATACGACTTTTGATGGTGACTGTACAATAGACACCAATAAGGTCGTGATCTGCCTTATATCAACACGGAGGTCACGGCTTTACCTTCCTTATACACTCCCTTCCCTCCTCTCCTCCTTCATCATCAACTTATATTTCTACCCTACCATTCCCTTTCATTTTATTCCCTTCCCTCCTCTCCTTCTTCCCCATCATCTTATATTCCCCCGTTCCCTTTCAATTTATTCCCTAATTCTTCTTTTCCCTAATACTTCCCTTCCCTCCTCCCTATCTTTCCTCCATTTCCCCTTTCCATCACTTCCTCCCCTTCCTTCCTTCCCATCTTTCATCCCTTCCTACACCCTCCCTCTCTTCCTTCACTTCTTCACTCCATTTTTCCTTCCCATCGCTCCCTCCACTTCCATCCCCTCTCCCCTCCCTCCCTTCTCTTCTTTCCCTTCATTTCTCCTTCCCATCACTTCCTCTACTTCCATCCTCTCTCCCCTCCCTCCCTTCTCTTCTTTCCCTTCATTTCTCCTTCCCATCATTCCCTCCCCTTCTTTCCCCTCTTTCCTCCCTCCCCCTCCCCCTGTCTCAGCCTTGACCTGTCGGGGTTAGAGGTCACGGGTCAGAGGTGGAGGGGGAGGTGGAGAGAGAGAGGGAGGGAGGTAGGGGGAGGAAAATCAATCATCCACTCACTCCCTTCCTCTCACTTACACTCTTTTTCTACCATCATCTCTCTCACCTCACCTCCCTTCCTCTCTTTCCTATCTCACTTATCTACCTACTCCTCTCATTCCTGTTTTCCTCCTCCCTCATTATATCTCTCTCCCTTTCCCCTCTCTCCCTCTCTCTTAATGACTCTCCCACCTCATCTCCCTCAATTAATTACTCCCTAATATCTCTCCCTCTTCTTACCTTCCCTTCCATTCCCCCTTCTCCCTCACTCAGTTACCCCCATCTCTCCCTCACTCTCTTCTTCCCTTCTATTCCCCCTTTTCCCTCACTCAATTCCCCCCATCTCTCCCTCACTCCCTTCCATTCCCACTTTTCCCTCATTTAATTCCCCCTATCTCTCCCTCACTCTCTTCTTCCCTTCCATTCCCCCCTTCTCCCTCACTCAGTTACCCCCATCTCTCCCTCTCCCAATCCCCCACCCATGACTTCCCCTTCCACCCCTCACCCACTACCCCTTCCCCCCAACACGTGGTTCATTAACAGGTATACAAGGGTTGTGAGAGTGGTAATTAGTGAGTGGATGAGTAGGTTACAGGTGTACACGTATACTGACATACATACACACATATGCAGGTACATACATAAACAATGCATAATCTCCATATTATAGGCTACTCACTTACATATACTTACTTATGCATACTCAATAAACATATACCGGTACATACTTATTGTACATACATCCACAACTATAAAAATTACATACACACACACACACACACGACCCCTGAGAACGATCTTTCTTGCAACATCAACAACACATTCACTTCGAGTCCTGGGTGTAGTCAGTCTCTCTCTCTCTCTCTCTCTCTCTCTCTCTCTCTCTCTCAGACCTTGAACCAACACCACACCACACTACAAGGAAATGCAAACATCGTCAAAATGGTTGGTTTTTTGGTTGGTTGTTTGCCCTTTTCCCGCCAATCCATCCATCTACCTAAGCTTCACCCGAGGGCCACCAGATGGAAGCACTTTTAGCCAGTCAGTCAGTCAGTCGGTCGGTACGGTATATACAGTATACATAGGGCCGCCCATCAGGCCAAGTACGGGCGTGGGCGGGAAATACATCACTTGGGAAAATGCCACCGCGAAAAAAAAAAAAAAAAAAAAACTAAGTCGAACAAAAAGCGTGGCTGTGTTTGTTTTTGTGGTTGGTGGTGACGTCATTGGTAGCCATGGTAACGCCCCTCGCCGGCCAAAGTATGGGTGAGGAGCGCGGGAAAATAATAAGAAACCTGGAAATATATTACTATGGAAAATGCCACTGAGGTAAAAATATGAGTAAATAAATCAAAGCAGTAATGTACATTGTGTTTTAAGTTACTGGTTTGGTTACCATGGCAACACCTCATACAAAATAATTTTAGTCCAAATATAGGAAGAGGAGATATATCACACGAAATAATGATAGGTAGCCTACTTATGTACGAATAACAATATATATATATATATATATATATATATATATATATATATATATATATATATATATATATATATATATATATATATATATATATATATATATATATATATATATATATATTGTTCTTCAGAAAAAGAAAGAAATTAATTAACGAGCTAATAAGATTGAAAATAAAAATAAATAAATATGTCTAGAATATAATATAAACATATAGCTAAATCAATCAAAACTGAAAAAAAAATATGAATATAAAATACATTCATAAACTGTAACACTAGATAATCGATAAAGCCCAAACAACAACATCAAGAACAAAATACAAATATGAACAGGAACACGAGGAAAACAGAGCAGTGCAAACAACAACCACTACTACTGTACTACAACTAGAACAACAACATTACCAGCTGGCCAGTATAGTATGTGACCTTCCTTTAACTAGGTGAGACGGTAACAACACCTCTGAAGAAGTCATTAGGCCAAGTATAGGCAATAGTAGGAGGGCAGGGAAGGGTGGGAGATAGGGTAGGAGGAAGGGAGGGGAAGAGAAGGAAAGAAGATAAAACAAGGAGGTAAGGAGAGCAAGAGGAAGGGAAGGAGATAAGGAAGAGCAGAAGGAGTGTAAGGATATAGGGAGGGCAGGAGGGAAGAAGGGAGAGAAGAGAAGGAGAGAGGAAGGAAGGAAGGGAGGGAAAGTCATCTTGAGGAAGGGGGTATGGATGGTGTGAGGTCGGCGATTTGGGAGGGCTACCGATTTCTCCAAACTGTGCCATTAGCCTTGCTGGTCTTAACACACACATACACACACACACACTATTCTTTTACTCTAACAATTTTTTTCGTCTCACAATATTTTCACTCCCACACACAATCTTTTTTTACACACACACACACACACACACACACTATTCTTATTCTGATTGTTAGTATCCATTATTGCCTTCGCAACATGGTGCAGAAGAAAAATTACAAGAAAAATTTGAGGAAAAAAGAAAAGAAATTATACAGACGCCAAAATGTGACCTTGCTTAAAATTTGCCTTCATTTTTTCACATGTTCCCAAAGCACTGTAATAAATAAAACATAACATGCGGGTCTACACAAGAGAGTGATGTTATCGCACCAAAAATGCCACCTACGAGAAAAAAGTCGCCACATTGAAGTTGTGACGTCATCTACGCCTGCGCCTGGGCAATGAGATGGCAACACTCTTAGATTCATCACACGATATCATCAATCCCCTTTTTTTATAGCTCAAATTTTTTTTACATCGTACCACGACCCACATATATCAAGTCTTCCTTTTTTGATGGAGGTACATATGGTAACACGAAAATGATTTGGCAATACGTATACGGTATAGCCGCAGTTAATAGGATGCCAATAGGTTCGACTTTTCTTTCTATCTGTACATGTGGAGAGAGAGAGAGAGAGAGAGACCAGAAGTTAATCAATCAGACATTTCATCTTCCCCACGACTGTTCTAAATATGGACGTTAAAGCAAGCAAGCCAGTGAATGGAGAGGAGAGTGACTTTGGAATGCAAGGTCTCACGTTCAGAGAGAGAGAGAGAGAGAGAGAATTCCAGCCATCACGAGCAACAGATTGGAGAACAGGAGTTTTGTGTCGATAAAATCATCACGCCTTTCCAGTTTATATATAAATTGCTAGTTTCTCCGCCTGTCCTTCAACACGTCGTAATTTCACTTTTATATACGATTTCTGTATATATCATACTATAAAAAGGGAGACATGTATGTAGCCTACACTGCAGTTTGTGTTCATTCATAGGCTATAGCTCTGCAACATTAAATTAATTAAAAGTCAGGTATAGCTGAATTAGGGGTTAATCTAAAGAAAATCAACTGCATAATTTTGTTCATACCCATCGATAATTTCCTTGTTGCTTTCCAGCTGACATACGTTTGAGTGTAATCTTGACTATAGTTTAAAATGCGCGGATTAAATTACATATGATACCTAACCAAGGTGTATAAATTAATGATGTCACTTGCATTGATCACAACTATGGTTAAAAATAAATCAACAAATAAATGAACTAATGCATTACTGTTGTTTACTTAACTCTTCCTCCTCTCTTTCCAGACTACAGTGGACGGTGCTATGACGCCGAAACTTGTTCCCTCAGGGACCGAGGGGAGAGCTGGACGGTGGACCACACATGTGAGAGTGCCACCTGTGTCCTCGCTTCTAATGGCACTCTATTGGAGAAGCGAACCAGGTCGGTCTTGCCAATTTGCCAGTGTTTATGTGTAACAGACGCGGGTGAACCGGTAATAGCCGGGTGTTACCGTGGGTATATATAGCTTAAGTAACGTCTACTGACCCATATATCATTCGTTAGTTACCATTAATATCACAATAATCTCATTACTTACGATACACAGAAAATAATAGCGACCTCATTAACGCCATACTCACTCGTGGACTCTACAAGAATGTAAACAAAAGTGTCGACCTCTTGGGGGCACGAGCCGCAATATAATTTTACGAGTGGCTCTCATTATTAAATCAGTGTTCATGAATGTAACACATAATCAAATTCATGATAGTATATTAATGTAGCATTTAATAACTAACAAATTTAATTGTATTGCACCAGTCCCCGAGACAATAATTTTTGCGGCAAATTTGATTAAAACATAGGCATACATCCGGGTCCGCTTTAGCAGTCTCTAATTTAACATTTAATTTATAAATATGTATGATACTGCTAAATTATCATGCAGGTATAACTTAAATTGTAATGTGTAATATATAAATCGGCATATGTAAGATGAGGATATTCTGGTATTAACATTTACCCCATGTCAAAATCATCAATAAAACTTGCTCTAGATTGCTAACATCACTCTTTATCATTCCTGTGTAGGTGTTCAGAGCCGCTGCCACTCTTCTCCGAGGATTGCTACATCGTGAGGGTGGAGGGAAAACCTTACCCGGATTGCTGTCCTCAACTCTACTGTAATGGCAAGCTGGTGTCCTATGCTCCAGCCTGAGCCCAGTACCATTTAAAAACTCCAGTCTTGAACCCTACTTTATTAGTTTGTCATCTTCTTGTTGGGACGTCATCTTATCAAATCTTGTATGAAAAATTATGATGATGATAATGATGAAGGGTTAATTGTCCTTGTACTCATTCACAAGGACATAAAATAGCCTAGAAGACTTTCATATTAAACTGTACTGTAATATCAAAATACGAGGTGGTGTCCAAGTGTTGGGAAAATACATATTGTCTAAAATATTAACAAATTATATAGCAAAATTGTTGTACATTATTGACCCAACACAAGGACAACACTTCTGTGTAAAGATATATGCAAGCATTATTTTAGAACATTAATAAGTTTGGAAAATTTTTACATTATTTCCAAGTGAATAAATATTTTCCTCTTCCATGCTGGAGTTAAATTATTTATGATAGAAGCAAGTCAACAAGAAGGGCAGATGAATTAAAAATAATATTAAAACATCCACACTGCCTGCTGCTCTAACATAAAGTGGAAGAGTTGTATTTTATGTAAATAACAAAAAATGAATCAAAATGTCTGCTTCAGGATGGAGGAAGACCAATGATTATTTTTCTCCTCTAATTTTTCTAACATATTCTCTAATTTTTCAATGACTGGTATATTCACATGTTTAGAAACATCAATTGCTATTTTTTCAGATTAAGTAGCTAATTTATAGTGCTAAGGATACTTCAGTTATACCATCCCACTCCTCCTCTTTCCTGTTCTAAAATATCTATATACAGTATATTTTTTCATCAAGGCAGTATATCTTATTTATCTGCATTTCCTCTCTATTCCTATCTCCTATCCATCTATCTGTATCTCTTATGTTTCATTTTCCTACAGTACTTTCCTGCTTCCCTCAGCCAAGGAGACACATTTTGAATCATCCAGTATTTTTCATAATGCATTATTTACTGTATCTTGCAATTAACTCACCTTGTAATTTTTTCACTAAACGAACAAAAAGTATTATTAAAACAATAGGAAACACTGCACTTTCCTTTGTTATCAGAGTTAACATCACCCACAGCTATATACTGTATTTAGCTGAGAAACCTGTCCCCTTATTAAAGAATGACAAAAATAATATGATGCCAAACTGACATCATGCAGCTACTGATACATACAAAGGAATGGTATTACGCCCACTCTCATGATAATATATTATAGTATAAAGTACAGTAGCTGAAATCATAAATCTGGAGATAAAGCCTAGGCAATTAATATAAGCTGGCATGGTGTGATGATATCATTTTCTTACTTACATCTTCCACCTGAGAAAATACTTGCCATTTTATTACATCATAATAACAATACAGTGTACTGTACTGTAAGGCTAATTTTTTTTTACCCTTAGATATGCAGTTTGAAGACTCTTATCATAAATTAATATGAATCCCATGACAGGACGAAAAAAGTGTAGTACCCCTCTTTGTTATAATAATACTGTAATACCTTCAATAATATCTAGCCTTAATGTAAAGCATGGCACCATTTTTTTCCCTAACATGCCTGATAAAGTGTGCCATATGACTTAGAAATTTCCGTACAAAACCACCTGCTCATAGAGTGTGGATTTTTTTTTTTCCTTCAAGCTCAATGATCATAAGGGCACTGTGATGTAGTCAGAAAATTAAACACTACTGATTCCTCCTGAAAATGCCATGAAACAATTTCCATCCATATGGGTAGAGTTTTGTGGCACTGTTTGGAGGACTCATTATTACCACTACAAGGGGCAGGAAGGCTACTGACGGTGGGTTTGTTGGCTCGGGGGTACATGCCCGTGAGCCAGCAGTCCCCTCTTCTGTTGCCTTCGAAGAAACAGATCTCACTATCTCCCTGGCTCCCTTGTGGGGGTCCGAGCATCTGTGCGGCTTTGGTCAACCAGACTCGAGACTGCTCGGCCAGGCAGTTTGGGGAACTACAAGAACAACTACTACAAGGGGAACTAGCACCAAGCCCAGAGATTTTTTGGCAGGAAGGCAAGCAAAGGAATGGGAGAAGGTGAAAATCAGACTAGAAATTGAAACTACATAATAGGGGGTAAAGGGTATGTAAGGGATACAAAGTGCATGAAGTGTGGGAGGGAGAATATATATATATATAGGGGGACTTGTTAAGGAGATCTGTGTAAAAGGGAGGGAGGACTCGTTACCCACCAATTTTCTGACTATATCACAGGGTGGTAACAGTACAGTCACAACCCACAAGTTTTACTCAGCCCAGGACATAATATGAGGTAAAGCTGGTACAACCTATCTTTTTTAGTATGGTGGTTTACTGATTTTTTCAAGCTACCAAAACTCAAAGTGTACGTCTACAATTTCACCAGCATAAATACCACTATACAACCAAGATGCCCAGCATTAAATCCCCTTCATTCATCCTGGGTGATAATATAGGAAGTACAGCATGTATTGTAATTGTACTTTTTTCAAATTTTTATACTGTACTGTCTTTGAAGTTTCTCCACCGGAACTCAGAATACTATCACTATTATTACTACTTCTCTCAAATTGAATCAACTGGGAAAGCATCGGCATCATCTACAAAGCCAGTTTAGAAATATTGTATACTGTTACATAATGTGTATATTGTAACTGCAGCTGATTCCCAAATTATACTGTTACATGACGTGTACATAAGCCAGACCAAACTACAGTCTCTATTCATAATTTCTGGTCCACACTGGATGGATAAAGTAAAAGTCTGGAGGCATTCTGTTGTGGATGAACTGGAGGGCTTTAGATTTGTCCAAACTATGCCAAGAAACAGTCTACATCAGAATATGAGTAAGGAATATGATTTTCAGCCTAGTATGCAGGAATCGGCAGCCAAATTTGTGGGCTACCAACTCTTGTTAATTATACAACACAACAGATCCCTTACTCATGTACCGAAGCACTAAACTGTTCCCTGGCAATGTTTGGAGGATTCAGTAGTCCTACAGTTAGACCGCAATAGATTACCGTACCCCTTTAACTCAAGATTTCTCTATCCTGTGTGCTCTAGAAATGATGGAAAGCAATTATAGTATCTTGAGTCTGTTTCCTGGCACAGTTTGGAGGAATCATTAGCTGTCCTCTTAACTCTACTTATCCATCCTCTGTGGACTTGAAATAATAGATTGCAAGTGTACAAGAGAATGATATATATATACTGTATTTAGGACTCTCATTGTACCGATATGAATATGGGTGTTGCTAATGTTATATAAATGTAAATATATTATAGATAATAACTATAGATTCTAAGTTACTCAATGAACACTATCAAATAAATCACAAATACACTAATACACTCTCACACAAACACATACAGAACCTACTCCATGCATTATTCTTAACATAAAACAACCTCTCAAGTTTGTTCAAGTGTCTAATTTTAAGTTTTCCTCCTAGATTAAGACTTTTAAAAAATTATATCAATGATCACACACACACACACACACCACTTTCAGAACTTATCTTTGCTAACACCCGCTCATATAACTGTATAGATATACTCGTATATATTCTAATCTAAAAATTAAAATTTCTATCCTATATTATGCATTACCAGAAGCCTTCCTAGATAACTAAAATTCAATTTTTTATTCACATTGTACAACTTACTACAAATATATTAGCTAAATACCTTATTCTTCCTAATACAGACAGCTACATCCAGTAAATGAGTAATTAAATAATACATTTTTTTTTCTCAATACATAAAAACTACATCTATAAACAGTAAATATATTAATACTACAAGCACCTAAAACATTCTTTGTCGTTCAGTTTTACATACACTCACTCACATTCATCTCAAAAAATGTCCCGTGGTGTAAGGTTTAATAATAAATATTTTTGTATAAATAATTTCCTTTCTTCCCCTTACTTGTAGACAAGATGTCACAAAACATACTCTCCAGTCCAGACCAATTTTGTGGCACAGTTTGGAGGACTCGCAAACCTTCAAATTCACCGGTTTTATCACAGGGTCCTTTGGGAATATTCTCGTGTTTAAATTGGGGGGCTACTGAATCCTCCAAACTATGCTAGGAACTGGGCTACCTCACTATATAAGTCAGGTCGGAGACATGTCCTCTAGGGTAGTTTGGAGGAATCATGAAATGTTCAACCTGACCACGAGGTGTTCAGTAATTTTGTCAGTGGGAACCGTTCCTACAAATCTCCAGTAATGAGGCTTAAAGTTACATGGATACTATCCACAGTTAATAATAATGCTTATAAAAGGACACAGCAAAACCACATAATAGCAGAAATATAACTGTGTATTGTAAATATAAATGCAATCATTCCATGTAGTCATGTCTGAATACAATATAATATGAAAAGGTGATAAATGAACACAAATAAATCAGAAAATATCAACTAAATAATACTTGTACTGCATCCTACACAGATCATGCTATACTCTTCAACGTACTCTTTTTTTAATTGTCAGCAATTATCAAAGACTTTTAACTGAACACAGAAATCACCAACCACTTCCACATGCATTACCTGTAATATATATTCCAAATAATGGATAATAATTTGCTTTAGTATTCCATGATGTAGGGTACACAGACAAAGGTATGCTAACAATGCAGTAACTTACCAACTGATGTTAAATTTATCACTCCATATGTTTTAGATTAGTTAAAACTGTATAAAATTAATTTGTTCTTAATTATTGAGATTAACTAAGGTAGATCTACCATTTGCCAATTTAATGCACAGCAGTAATAGCAGCCTCAAAACTTACCATAAAAATCTCACAATGTAAAACACTGTAACTCAGTCAACAAATAGAATGGAATGGCAGAAATGACCTCACTGATCATACTCAATTTCAATTACTTTCACTACTGAACAAACACTTTAAAAAAGGAGTGTCATGGCCAAGAAATACTTCCCAATGCACACAGTTTTACTATAAAACCTACAGAGAAGTTCAACAGGTTGATTCCAACGTGAGTCAAGTCCACATTTTGAACCTCTTGAAAGTGAGTGCTGTACTTACTAACTAGTGTCATGCGAGAAGTCCTGCTTAATCACTTATAGAGAGTGCAAAACAGAAAGTGCAACAGAGAACAAGGACTAAACAATACCTGAAAGCAAACGAGATACCTGACTGTCACCAACAAAATATAAAAGTAATAGAAAAATTCAATTCGATCAGCAATTACATCACAACTAGATTAATGAATCCCCACTTCTTTATGCCTAGTTTCAATTACATTAGTATATGCCTAAGCCTCAATCCTTCATAGTAGTAATTGTTTTAAACATCCTAGAGACTTGGACCCCCGAACTTCCATTGCTCTAAGCCACTGAGGTCTCTCCAGTAACAGCTGCCATAGCCTTCAACCTGTGAATAATATGTACTCTCCCTTCAGTGAGTAATAATTATTGTTTGGTATTTTCTGAATATATATTACAACACCAACTGTTCATTCACTGCTTACATAGTTGCAAACACCAATTTTTCATGCATATATGAGATTACAAACATCTTTACAGACCTTAGATTACTTAGAAAAACACCTTTAATGTTTCTGCTACCTTCGTCATTACAGTACCTGTTCTTTGATTTGCACTACTTCAACTGTTGTATTCTTGTGAAAACAAAATTAAATACCGGTTTATAGTTTTTAAAGTTAAACAAACAATACAAGCAATAAGGTAAAAGAAGGACAGGAAAAACATAACACCTGGCAAGAATACAAACAGAACACAGTACTTAAGCCATTCACAAGGCACATTTTATGCTGAACCCTTTCCTCCCTTACTGGCAAACCACTCATCACTTTTGTCTTTCTCCATGGCCTCATTCAGGAGCTCATTCCCCTTAGGGTCCACTTGTGACAGTTCCCGGAAGCCTTCATCTCCAACAAAGCATATTTCGTGGCCATCCTGTTGTATGATGAAAGTAGAGTACATATATTGGATGTACAGTATCATGTTATAATGTATACAATAGTTAAGTTATACTAAAGAGTCCTGTCAGATATTGTATGTGTGTGAGAGGAAACCTCCTTCACATCAGCATTTCTTTCTTTTTATATTCAGTGTTACCTCAGTTCTCGAACGACTCACTTCTCGAACAAATTGGTTCTCAAACATATTGTTTGGGAAAAAAATGTCTCGGTTGTCAAACATAAACTCGGTTCCCAAACCAAGCTGTCGTGGCCTGAACCCCCGAAATAACCCGACTAATGACAAAGTTATAGACACTGTCTATAACTAAGGTGGCTACAGTTGTTTGGATCAACTCTAAAGCATGGCCAATTGTTGCCACCTTTTCTCTTTTCTCTTAACAATATCGATTTTTTCACATAATGTGATGATCTGTCTTTTCTTTTCATCAATACTAATATCACTTGAAGGCTTTCTCTTCAGTGCCATTGAAAGGAGATTACTGTATGAGAAGTAAGCACAAAAATATCACAAAAATTGCTGGAATAATGTGTCCGTGTGGCAAAAAGTACCATGTGATTGACAAACTGACCGATACCCACTCTGATTCCCACGCTTCCTCACCTACCACCACACCAAACCACAATACCTTATTTCATGTTAATATACATTATTAGACATATTTCTGCAGTATTATATCCTTTTTTTGTGAAATAGTCATGTTTTTGTGAGTGGGCAGCTGTGTATCGGAACCAGATATACGAGTGTAAGCACATGTAGTTTTGAGGGAAGTTGTATATGCAGTCAGTAGTACGCATCAAAATTATGGTCTCTGATATGTCGGATCTTCAGATAACTCAACAAGGGTCTCCACCCAATTGATCCGAGTTAGTGAGGGTTTACTGTATTATTATACAGGTATAATTAAGCAATATTTTTACTTAAAATGCTTCATAATGCATAATTTTTGGAGGTCTATAACGGATTAATCCAATTTACAGTATTTTTTATGGGAAAAGTGTATTCAGTTTTTGAACAGCCTTCTGCACTGGATTAAGTTCGAGAACCGAGGTACCACTATACAGTATATACTATTTAGTTACTGAAAGGAGAGAGAAAATGACAAATCAAAAAAGATCCATATGCCTAAACTCATCCTCCTTTTATAACATGTCTGTAACAGCTGGTTTTGAACTTCAGACACTGTTATTCTATCAAAGTTTAAGACAAATAGATAGTTGGATCTCGGGATAGTACTCACAGGGTCGGCCAAGATGACAACCTGTACCGTGGCTTTGCCAGGGGTGTCCAGGGAGACGTAGGGGGTTAGAATGGTCTGGTCGGCATCCTTCATCTTCTTCTCTATCCCCGGAAGCTCACCTCCAGGGGCAGAGAAGGCTATGCGGCCGAATGCCTTGGCATGGTTCACCGCACCTCCTGGCAATCAATGCACCAATTACAATTAACTGAAGATTCTTCATCCCAAGATATTTAAAAAGAAGGGACAGTATTACTATTTTTTCACTCAAAAATGAAACCCTATTGCAACTAATCCATAAGAGCTATGTGATCCACTAACACCTACTCTAAGCAAACTTTTAACACTAATCAACAGCTTTCACTACCTGCAATACAGCAGACTCTTGATATTACCCTAACATACCTAACACTTTCTATATAACACAGGCACAACAGGTCACTTAGTCTGTATAGTAAAGAATAACAATGGCCTGGGAAAACATTTGATAGTCTTCAAAAAGGGACTGAGCATTAATTGAAGTGGTGATTACAAATATTTTACTACATTTAAAACAAGTGTGTACTGTACTTCTTAAACAATGGTGGCTGTAGTTGATCTGACATAATACAAACATTTGGAGGCAGTTAATAAGAAAACATGAAAGATAACATTGATGGGTAACAGGGACAAAACTCACCAATGTCCTTGAGCATGAGCTTGGCCTGAGTGTCAGCGTACCCAAGGGTGGCAGAGTCTGAGGTGCGTGTGTAGAGTGTGAGGTCAGCCAGGTCTCTCCAGTACTTCACTGAACGCTCCAAGTCACTGCTTGCCAGTACCACCTTTTGAACTGGGTCTGAGTAAGAGATTAAACATAAAAACCCCATTCTGGTACCTTGGGTGCAGTAAAGAAACAGAAAATACCCTATTCTCATACCTTGGGAATTCCAGTATTAATGATAGGGGATCTGATTTGTAGCATAGTTTGGAGGAATCAGCAGTCGTTGAATTAACTCAAAATACATTACCATGTAGAATGAGGGTTTATTTACTGCACCTTTGTCCTTGGGTTGGGGTTTGTCAGAGATGAAGAACTTGTATCCCCCAGGAGCCTCCAAAACACTGTGTTCGCCCTCCTTGGTCACTGGCCAGTCAGCTGCCTTGGCTCGCTCCAGTGCCTCACTAGAGTCTATGTAAAGCCCCAGGATGTCATTACCTGAGGAAGAGTGTGGGAGTCAAGGATGGAGTCCTCATATATCTAGTCAAATAATGTACAATGAGTATATAGGCATTTCTTTAATGTATTCTTTTTAATGTGGTAAAACTGAGATCTTTCAATACATGCTTTAAATAGAAAAGAAGAAAGCATCCTCATCACCTTCCAAGGCATTTTCTACAACACACTATTCAAATTTTCTTCACTTGCAATGCCTTCCCTACAAATCATCTTTTTGTACAATTGAAATTATGGTCCCATTGATTCTTTTTTTCATCTCAAATATATAACCTATAACTGTCAATGCCTAAACACACTGGATTACTAGTACAGACTAACAGTAGTTTTCAAAAAGTGTATCACCTATAGCCCACTCTAACATACTAACCCATCTCATATGTGGAAATTCCATAGTTGTAAGTCAGTTCACACACAAAATGGTTGTCTTCTGGCCCATAGCCAATCATGGTCTTGCTCCACTTCCCATCATACGGTCTGCAACAAGGAATATTTAAATGAATAACTCAAACCCATATATAGTACACCTAATTATGGTATAATATTAATCATCATGTCCCATCATAAGGTCTGCAGTATGTAATATTTAAATAAATAACTCAAACCCATGTATAATACAGTCTATAATTATGTCACATTTCAGTTTTAACTTTCATTACAGTAATATCCCATTTAGTGCATGGTTGACAGATACTGAATTACTGTATTCTCATTTGAGATTGGTTAAATTATTTTGAACAGCCCTGTATAATATAGAACTTGAATATTAACGTACCCATTGCAGGAAGCTTTACAACCCTCTTCAAACTCCTCATGTCGCAACACCTGGTAGAGTATAATGGGAAAAATATAATTAAATTCACATCATCTACTATCAAGAACAAAATAAATTTTTCTACACACTGACTTACTGATGTACTGATGAATTAGTCTAGTACCGGTACATTTTGCAACTGGCCCATGATGAATAAATCTAACCAATATTAAGAAGTATATAAATTGTTTTATATACCAGTTAAGAGATAAGAAAGTTAAACCCTGTAAGTTTGGTAGGCTAAGTAATGTGTAACTAAAATAACTCTGCTCAACTTACAATACAAATGTCAATGAAATGGTAATGAAATGAACAATATCCCATGGTATTATAATGATTCTTGTTAGTACAGAGTTCTCAATATCCATATCAACTTTTGGTTCAGTTTAAGGGGAGATTTTCTTGGTGAATTGGAAGGTCTTCAATTCCTCCAAACTATGCCAGAAAACAGATGCCCTCAATAGTCCTAATTGGGTATATATCTACTTCATGGTATACTTTGGAGGAATCAGAGACCTTACAATTCACCAAAAAAGAAAGAGAACCTCCTCCCTTAAACACATACAGAGAGAGAGAGAGAGAGAGAGATTTAATGACAATCCCAGACCACCAACACACATTGAACCTCCCACTCGTCCCTTTCACTACAGTAATCCTTTAAATATTTATTTTATTTATATTCATCCCCAGCACGTCTCACCCTCGTTTTCTTCACTATTTTATTATTATTATTATTATTTACCTTCATCCCCAGAACGTCTCACTCTCGTTTTCTTCACTATTTTATTATTATCATTATTATCATTATTATTTACCTTCCTCCCCAGCACGTCTCACCCTCGTTTTCTTCACTATTTTATTATTATTATTATTATTATTTACCTTCATCCCCAGAACGTCTCACTCTCGTTTTCTTCACTATTTTATTATTATCATTATTATCATTATTATTTACCTTCCTCCCCAGCACGTCTCACCCTCGTTTTCTTCACTATTTTATTATTATTATTATTATCATTATTATTTACCTTCATACCCAGCACGTCTCACCCTCGTTTTCTTCACTATTTTAGGTATTATTGCAGAATAACTGGGTTTTTGGCTAGGATCGCGCAGTGTTACCACATCCGGCTAGGTCCTGGGAATTTGCCCAAGTCACTTTATGATAGTTTACACCGGTTATATCCCGGTAGTTTGCCCAGGTTAGGTCCCAGTAGTTTGCCCAGGTTAGGTCCCGGTAGTCTGCTGTTGTCTAGGTTAGGTTAGGTCAGGTGAGGTGAGGTCAGACTAATTTCCAAATTATGTTTGTAAAACGGGGCATATCTCGAAAACGGGGCATCTCCGAAAGAAACACCATAGAATAAAAGTGTTTTAGAATGGTCCAAAATAGTGGGTAATGATACTAAAATACACAATATAGTGAACCCAGTTCTTCTGTAAATTTACCCTATTTTATTATTATTATTATTATTATTATTATTTACCTTCATACCCAGCACGTCTCACCCTCGTCTCCTTCCCTTTATTATTATTATTTACCTTCATCCCCAGCACGTCCCTGTAGAACTTAGCCGTTGTCTTCCTATCCCCTATCTTGTAGACGAAGTGTAGGGAGCGTCGGGTAGCCATGACAACCTTCTTATTGCACTGGGAACACAATTATAAAATGTTTGTACAGTTTGTTGTTGTTAGGTAATGGGAGAGTGGTTATCCAATGTTGCCAGGTCCGATTGACAACATTTTCCCCAACTTTATCACCAGAATTTCCCTTTTTACCTTAATAATTCCCTAGTTGCTCTTGAACATTGACTGTCTTTTTGGTTATTTCGTCTGGTAGAAATATCCCTGTTTACTCTTGAACAATAATCTTTATATAATTTTTCTGTGTGGACATCAAAATTCCCTAAAACATAGAAATTTCTCTGCACCTGGTAACACTGGTAAGGGTGTTATCTCTAGGATGAGTCTGTATAAAATTGATGGCACTGGTGTATTCCTCTTTGAAGCAGTTGGTCGGCCATCTTGTAACTCTATTCGCCTTATCTGTATTTTTAATGTATCCGCTCTGAAGCACACTGGGTAGCCATCTTGCAACTCCACACACTATATAATAATCGGGGTATTCACTGTGTTCAAAGTTTTATAGATACTTATTTCATTGGGTGATTATTCTAGAAATGAAAAAAAAAAAAAAAAAAAAAAAAATATATATATATATATATATATATATATATATATATATATAGGTGGTAGGAGTAGGAGTAAAGGGCTCCTTGTTTTTCATCATAATATTAGGCTTATCAATAGGCCTAGGGATTTAAGTGGGGTAGGTTGTGTAAGTCATGATGGGAAGTTATGTATCTTGTGGAAAAAACGTGATTTATAAAGTTGTATAAGCTGCGGTGAGTTATGCAACAAACACGTACGTAAGCGGTTAGTATTATAAAGTGTGGTCTTGAAAGCGACGAACTGAACTTACGGCTTTGCAAAGGGTATACGTAATGAACACCCAGCTGACAGATTCATCAACAAGAGTTACATATTATGAGGTCTAATAACTACACAACTTGGTGGGTGCAGCTGCTGTTTGGGACCACACATCCATCAAGCGCGTCTATGATTGGTGGATACGAGTACTTATTTGCTATAAATATACGGTTTACTGAAACTGCAGTAGTAATGTAATGGTGTGGTGGATTAGAGCACTTATGTGGAATTTAATGCTGTACTTGGTTTCGAGGCTCCGCTAGATACATATTAATTTTTAATGAAAATTTCCTGGCATAGTAATCGCGCCTGACATTGGGTCCGGTTAGGTTAGGTTAGGTTGGAGAGAGGGTTAGGTTAGGGTGGAGAGAGGGCTAGGTTAGGTTAGGTTAGAGTGGAGAGAGGGGAAGGGAGATACAATGGACCAATCATAGACGCCCTTATTATAATTATACAAATTTAGACATGATGTTGGTATATGCTTGGAAACTTACTGGCACGGTTTCTGTCTGTGAGTCCCTGTTTAGTGAGAATAATACAGTACGTGCAGCTTACCTTACCACTGTACTAAGTAGTCTACACAACACTATGAAATGGGCTCTGTTGGAGCTATAGTAGTCTGTTGATTGCAGTGGAGTTTACATCAATAATTGTCTACTATTCCAACACGAGATTAAAAGATGATAAGCTGATCTTGGCCTTAACTTTCGCATTGCAAAATAATACAAATTGTGCGAGGAAGAGTACAAAAATTAGTTTAAATAATATCACCTCAAGTGTTTTCCATATACAATACATCCAAAAGGAGAAAAATTATATAATTTTTTTTTCATACAATGAGTGTTTCTTCAGTTATACCAATCTCAGTGTCTTTCATTTACAATACATCCAAAAGGAGAAAAATGATTACAAAAATCTTTATACAAGGAGAGTTACTTCACCAACACGTGGCCTTGGGAGTCATCACACAACACAACACATTGCCACTCTCTCTACACACCGGCGGGTTTACCAATGTAATGGGGTCAGGATTATATAACCAATTTTAGGAAGATGGAGAATGGTGATAATGATGACCAAAAGAGAGAGAGAGAGAGAGAGAGAGAGAGAGAGAGAGGAATGGTGATAAAGATGACCAAGAGAGAGAGAGAGAGAGAGAGGAGGAAGGGAAATGATGATAAAGATGACCAAAAGAGAGAGGAGGAGGGGTACTTATCTCTCGACAAAACGTCTAACAGGGAATCCCCTATTTGGGAAATTGTTTAAATGGTAATCAATTGGAGGGCCACATTTCCTCCAATTAAAGCTACAGTTGTATAATCAAGTAGTAAAGTTAGTTTGTATGTTTTTGGCTAGGTTGAAGACAGGAATCATTCACTATGTAAACATGAGATGACCGGCATAAATATTTTTACTGGAGTATCAGCAGATATCTTGGTCACTTGGTGAAGAATAAAATGTTGATCATAAACAAATCACCGTTGGGGGATAATCATTTTTTTTACTGTATATTAATTAAGAGACCCTGTGATGTAGTCAGAAAATTGGAGGTTAGTAAGTCCTCCAAATATTGCCACAAAACACCACTTATATTGAAGGAGCTTGTTTCGTGGCATGGTCAGGAGGAATCAGAAGCCTCCAAGTTTCATACACGATCACAGGGTCCTTAATTAAGGGTTCCACTGTTTACGAGCAGCGGCTGAGGCAGAGTTCTCCCTTTCTCTGCTCGTAACTGTACACATATTTCCTCCAATTTTCCTTCCCGAAGCTTAGACAACAACAACAAGAACAACAACATCAACATCATATAATTTAATAACGGGCCATTTTTTCCTTATACACTCTGACCTCTATAGCGTATATAGACTGTACATACATATGGTTTGTTCACAGCCTTATATAACATCGACAAAAATTAACCCAAAAAAATACACACCAACGCAAACAAACAGGTGCCTTAATTCACATGTATAGTCGGGTATATAAAACACACGAAGGAGCCACAAATCACCTCAGAAGTAAATAATAACAGGCTTATAAGAACTCCTCGACAAGCTGTAATTATTTCTGTCAAGATGGGCGTGCTGGTGTCGTTGTCGGTGTTGTGTTTGGTGTTGGGTGTGTCTGTGGCTCAAGACCTGGTTCCCGGAAGATGCCCTGAGTTCGTGCCGATGGTGGACTTCGAAATCCCACCGGTAAGAATATATATATGAGAGAGAGAGAGAGAGAGAGAGAGAGAGAGAGAGAGAGAGAGAGAGAGAGAGAGAAAATTCATACACATTACACACACACAGAGAGAGAGAGAGAGAGAGAGAGAGAGAGAGAGAGAGAGAGAGAGAGAGAGAGAGAGAGAAATTCATACACATTACACACACACAGAGAGAGAGAGAGAGAGAGAGAGAGAGAGAGAGAGAGAGAGAGAATAATGTAACCCTAATACTTTGATCATACGTTGTGACAATAACTACTAAATTCTGCCTATAAATATCTTAATTAAATGTTTACCTTTTCTGCAGTACCTGGGAAAATGGTACGAGATTGCCAGATTCACCACTGAGGACCAAATGGGACAGACCTGTAATTATGCCGAGTACAGTGATAATGGTATGTATGTATGTATGTATATGTAGGCCTATGTATGTATGTATGATGCTGCTGATGATTATAGTAGTAGTAGTAGTAGTATATACAGTAGTAGTGGTATTGATGATAGTGGTGGTGGTATTATTATTATTACTATTATTGTTATTGTTATTATTATTATTAATGGGTGTTAGGCTGGCGCAGTGGTTATTATTATTATTATTATTATTCTTACATAGGTGACGGTACAGTAGGTGTGCACAACGCTGGTCTGGAGGCTGATGGCAACTTCACAGAAATCTTTGGTTACGTTGAACCCTCAGAAGTCAACGGGGCGCTTATCCTACACTTGGATGGAGGTGAGTACGTCTGGGGGGTCTGTCTATAAATTACTACGACTTGTGCTCCTTCAATCTCAATGTATCTAGGTATCTGCTGGAGGCGAGTATGTTGGTCTGGGGAGTCTGTCTATAAATTACTACGACTTGTGCTCCTTTATACTCAATGTGTCTAAGTATCTCATCTAATATGGAGGTGAGTAAGTCTGGGGAGTCTGTCTATAAATTACTAGCTACGACTTGTACACCTTCAAACCCAATATGTCTATGCCCGTATAACTCAAAATCACTCCCAAGTCCCAAGCTAACTTATGGTTTGTAAGATCGTGGCAAATTGACTGATTGACTGAACTTTTAATTTTGACCGTTGCCTGACTGTACTTTTGATCTCTGTCAGCACTAGCGTTCTTTATGAATATATATATATATTTTTTTGTTTTCAACAGGATAAATTCCAAACTCTTTCCAAATACAAAGGTTTTCTGATCCCAGATCATGAACCATAGCTACAACAGAATGGCCCATGGCTTCCAATTTCATTACCGAGTCTATTATCAAATTCTACATATCTGATTGATCATAATCATAATAAATAACTATATATTATGCATTGTTGGGCTGGGTAGATAGTATATAGCTACCTTTAGTACTCTGCAGGCTGATCTTCTGTTGCTGTTGTTCTCACTGAAAGTGCTGGAAGAGAAGTTAGAGAACTGAAAATGAGGAACTGGTGAGGGGACATTGGTGAGACACATGTACTCGGGTGAGTGACCTGACGTAACAAGGGAGAAATTAACACCTCAAGTTGCGCCATGGCTGACCTATCTAAGTGGATCCTGATTGTGACTGACTATAATTTCTTATCTTGACAAACATGTATAGGCTATATGATACTAAGACGGTATAATGAAATGGATAAATTAAATGAGAATATAATACAGGAGTGAATAGGCCAAAAAGAGCAAGACATGAGGTTCTCTGGTCGACTTCCGCAACGGCTCACAAAACCATGAATGGCTTCCCTCTCAAAATCCCATCTAAGCTGCAACGCTCCTCCCACCCTCCTCCCCGCGACTTACAGGCTTCCTTCTGCCTCCTGCTGCTGTTGCTGCTGTAGTGTGTTACTGGGTCAGGTATACTATTGTGCACAAAAGTTCATTCCCTCAGCCAGCCACAAATGGATTGAATTGTCTGTGATTCGAACGACAAAACACATGATGTAGTTCGTCATCTATCCTCTGTTGTTTAGTCGTTCGAACCAACAAGGTGATTTAATTATATTGTGGCTGGCTGAGATCATGAACATTTGTGGACTGTAGTACATGAAGAGTATATAATTGGCAAATACAAGTCAGCACAACTAACCAACAAGTTAACCACCCATATAACCAACTAATAAAATCATCTGTAGGCATGTATAAACACAACCAACCAACTCAATGACTATATACCAACCTACACACCTTACTCAACCACTTGACCACCTAACTCACCACCCACTAAACCACTTATAACTTACCACCCACCCATATGACTCACACCAACACATATCCTATACCTACCCACTTAAATAACTCACCTTCATCTAACCCACCCACCCTCCTAATTATATCACCACCCATCTAACACACCCACTTAAATAACTCACCACCCATCTAACCCACCCACCACTACCATCTAACCCATGGAGGTAGTATAGGTGGAGTCGCCATGGCTCACTAATCCAGGGGAGTAAAGTGAAGCCGCCGAACTGTCATTTTCGGCGCCTTCAATATGGCGGACACCAAGATATGTTTCAGTAAAAGTGGACTTCTGACCTGACATACAAAGGTATGCGCCATCTTGAAGGCGCCGGAAATGACAGATTGGTGGCTTCACAAATCAGGTCCTACTGGCGACTCCACCTATACTACCTCCATGATCTAACCCACATATCTAAATAAATCACTACCCTCTTCTAACCCATGCACCTACCTAATTAATTCACTACCCATCTACTAACCCACCTACCTAAATAAATCACGACCCATCTAACCCACCAAAATAAATCACCACTATCTAACGCACCCACGTCAATAAATCACCACCCATCTAACCCACCCACCTACCTAAATGAATCACTACCCATCTAATAACCCACCCATGTATACCAACAGTACCAGTGGCAGGGGACTATAACGTATTAGCCACTGACTACACCACCTACACCTCCGTCTTCTCGTGTGTCAATTTGTTGGGTTACCACGTGGAACAGGCTTGGGTTCTGGCCAGGGAGCCGTCCATCTCTCAGGAAGTGCTCGACACTGCCTACTCAGCCTATACACAGTGGGGCATCAATGACAACAACTTCCAACGCACGCCGCAGGAGAATTGTGTATATCTTTGATTTGATGCATGAGTTTTTGGCTTTTAATTAATTAAATGCATGTGTGTTCCTTTACATAATAATCCCCGGGTAGAACGGTATTCATTCTCTGAGATTAACTACTGAAAATAGGAGAATTTTCCCCTTAAGTCCATAAATACTTACATTCCTTCAATACCATATGTAAGGACAATCAGCATTTTCACTGAAATATACATACCCATATTGACTCCGTTCTAACCTGTTCCCATTCTGTCCTGAGTTATTTATTTATTTATTTATCTATAGCATGACTATAAATAACTGTGTGAATTATTAAAAATGATAAAACACCTCTTCTATTTTGTCTCTCCTGTAATCTAACCCCATTCACAACGTGTTTAGTGGGAAAAAGTATAAGACTGTGCCAGGCAAACAGGAAGGAGGGACAGAAAAGAACAGCAGGTGAAGAGAGGAAGGGGAATAACTCGGATCCGAAGAGGGATAAAAACCATTCTCTACAATATAAAGGGTATATAAGTCACCACACACAATTGATGGTCTTTATTTATTGCACTATTAATTCCGAGTGACATAATAATTATATGGATTAACAAATTAGTTGCCAATTAATTAAGGATGTCATGTATTTGTTGACAATTAATGCATGACAACAGATAATATAGATTGATGATAAAGTTTACAAGTAAGTGCTGAAATCAATTTATAATATTTCTTGTAAACTACGAGACAATCCGTGAAGAAGTTTGATGGCTAATGAGTGTAGAAGTTGACTTGACCATGGAGACTTGACTATGGAGACTTGACTTATGGGGACTTGACCATAGAGACGTGACCATGGAGACTTGACCATGGAGACGTGACCATGGAGACTTGACTTATGGAGACTTGACCATGGAGACTTGACTATGGAGACGTGACCATGGAGACTTGACCATAGAGACGTGACCATAGAGACGTGACTATGGAGACTTGACCATAGAGACGTGACCATGGAGACTTGACTATGGAGACGTGACCATGAGGACTTGACTATGGAGACGTGACCATGGAGACTTGACCATAGAGACGTGACCATGGAGACTTGACTATGGAGACGTGACCATGGAGACTTGACTATGGAGACGTGACCATGAGGACTTGACTATGGAGACTTGACTTATGGAGACGTGACCATAGAGACATGACCATGGAGACTTGACTATGGAGACGTGACCATGAGGACTTGACTATGGAGACGTGACCATGGAGACTTGACTATGAAGACTTGACTTATGGAGACTTGACCTATGGAGACTTGACTTATGGAGACTTGACCATGGAGATTTGACTATGGAGACTTCTTGTTGGAATCTGCATCAATGATCTTCACTTTTCAGAATTGATATAAACATTGCAGGTGATCGTTTTTCCTGCAGTTTTATTATTGTTGTTATTATTATTATTATTATTAAGCAGGTGATCGTTTTCCTGCTGTTTTATTATTATTATTATTATTATTATTATTATTATTATTTAGCAGGTGATGGTTTTTCCTGATGTTTTTTTTCCTTCTTCATCTTCTTCTTCTTTTTATTATTATTATTATTATTAAGCCTGCAGGTGATAGTTTTCCTGCTGCTTTATTATTATATTATTTCGTATTTCCTGCTGTTTTATTATTATTATTATTATTATTATTATATTTTCCTTTAGCATACTTGACAACGGTTTTCTTTGTCACATCATCCTTTAACCACTTTGTTGCTACGATATTAATTAATTTCTAACTCAACGGTCTTTGATGCCAGGACATATATATATATATATATATATTGTTCTATAAATTCAACGGTCTTTTACACCACATTTGTAAAATAAATGATCTTCTATATATATATAATATCACACTTTTAAACACTGTAAATCAACGGTCTTTTTTACCACATTTTTTGAACTTTGTAAATACACGATCTTTCATATCATAAAATTTTTTTAAACACTGTAAATGAGCGGTTTTTTATTACCACACTTTTTTGAACATTTGCAAATCATCAACGGTCTTTCCCACAACATTTAAAAAATCAACGGTCCTTTCTTCCGGTAAGGGGGGGGGGGGGCGTTCCCACCCTCCCTCACACAACACAATAGTCCACTACAGATGGCTTCAAGATATCACAGCATTGTAGACAATTCATTTCACCTAATGAAATTGTGACTAGACGCTCTCTTTCACAGCATTAGTAATCATTTTCAGTACTGTATTTTTCTATTTTCCTCGGCGGTTTGCACTTTGTTTCGACTCCAGCAGAGAAGGAAGGAACGAAAGTGGGGGAGGGGGCGAAAGGTACTCAATAAATACGATAAGTTTGATCTACTATACGGTACACTCGCAATCCAAAATTTGTATCCAGGTCTTGCTGAAGTTTCGAATCATTTGACATACTATAATTTTTTTTTTTTATAGTGAACCAATTACAACGCTTATCCTGTTTTATATTTGCTTGGACTTGTTTAATACTCAATCAGGCTATTCGAATCAAGCCTGGATACATATTTTGGATTACGAGTGTACCTTGATGAGGCTGGTAATTCAGAAAGGCTTACTATATATATATATATTAAGAGGCTACGTGTGGTTGGAAAGGAGCCAAACAAATGAATAGATAAATGGTATAATTATAGTTACAGGAATACTAAGAGGTTTGTATTTATAGGCTATATTGACTACTAGAGCACACACACACACACACACACACTGTTGTTCGGCTCAGTAAAGTGGTATTACACATTCATACGAAAATATTATCGATAACTATATTTCTACAAGCAATACTGTATACGTAAAACTCGGAGACTTTCCTATAAGGTAAAAGGAATTGAGGTCTACGAGGAATTTATAGAGATTCAATTATTATACAAGAGTCAACCCTTGATAATTACTACTAGAATGAAATATTAAATAGATCTAGTGATGGAGTTATACATAAGAACATTTCAACAATACGACATATTCAAATTAATTCCAAAATGCGCAAAACCAAAACAATTTCTATGTTGATCTGTGGAAAGAAGCAAGGAAGGAGAGGTAGAAGAAAGGAAGGAGGTAGTTAAGTGGAGGTAGAGGGAAGGAAAGGAGAGGTAGGCCTAGAATTAAAGAGAAAGAGGTAGTGAAGTAGAGGGCGCCATATTTAGACCACAATTGAAGGGCGGCCAAGTTAGTCCATATCGACTGAGTAGTTGACACTGTCTGAACGGAAGGCCTCCACCTGAGTCTGGCTGTCGGCCCTCATCAGTCTCCTCAGGTCAGGCTATAGTGGGAATACAACAGGCAAAGAGGAACATGTTAGTCCACTCTTTATACATTTGAGAGAGAGAGAGAGAGAGAGAGAGAGAGAGAGAGAGAGAGAGACATATTTTAATCCACTCTTTTGTACATGAGAGAGAGAGAGAGAGAGAGAGAGAGAGTCTACAGTATAGCAGGCAAATTGTGAAAAAAATGGGGTGATGAAAGGGTTAGAATGAATTAAAAATGTTTTAATGTATTCTTTAAAAATGTGAAGAAAAATGAAAATTAGTGAGACCAGAAGATGTCTATGTCTTATTTTCATCGCGAGTAATTATTCACCTTGCTTCAGTCCCTCCCTCCTTAACTAACTGACCTTGGGGTGCATGAGAACGAAGGGTAGCTCAGCCGTGACCTCTCCTCCCACGGCACCCAGATACAACTTGACCTTGACCGTGTAAGAGATGATCATTCCAAACATGTCACGGGATTCGGGGTTGGCAAGCCTGTTATAATGCACAGAGAGAATATGGGTCATGTGTTATTTTCTTTGTATAAACATAGACACTATTATTTATTGTACACGTAGTCAGTCATCTTCATTGTATATAAAGTCGTATCAATTTTAGTCATGTGTGTGTGTGTGTGTGTGTGTACTACTAACAATTTGGTGTGTATGTAAGTAAAAATGCCCGTGTGTGTGTGTTAAACTATTCCAAGCAACAGAACACCATTATTTTTGTTCATCTGGTCTTGTTTCCTGGCATACTTTAGAGGAATCATGGCACTCCAATGTAACAAAAGTGAATAAACACCTTAACGTAGTACTTACAGAGTTGACGAGGCTAGGTTGGTGTGAATGTTCTTGAGGTGACCATCGAGAGCAATGCCCCTACGGTCCATATTACTGCTGAGGGCTGGGGTGAGGTAAAGCACCTTCTGTAGGGCTGAGCCGGGTGTCACGGGGCATCCCTCCCTATATGACGCAGAAGAGAATAACAAAACAACGAATTAAAATGGCAACCACCCACCGCTATATATATAAAACAAACACTGCTCACTGACTCTAACCACTATACGTTAATGAATAAAAAGAGCAAAACCGTAAATTACAGTAAAACAAATAACGACAGTAAAGCGGAGAGTAAAGTAAAAACAGAAAACTATTGTAAAGCGTAAAAATGCTCACTGAGTCTCAACGCTGGCAACGGTGCTTCTGTATTGTCCGCCGGTGAAGAGACAAATATCGACGCTCTGCTGTACTGCCGCCTTCACCTTTTTGACCGTCTTGTTGCTGTGGTTCTTGATGGTCATGTTGATAGCGATCTTCTCGTTGTGGTAATAGAGTTGCTTGTCCAGGGTCACTTCAAGCTCCAGTTCTCCCGGGCTAAACATAAAGTCCTTCCTCACTACGGTGCAGGGCTGACGGCCAGTCTTGCTAGGGGCGAACTGTATGCGGCGAATGTTGAGCTGCACGGTGGATCTGTGTGTGTCAGGTCAAGTGAAGTTATGTCAAGTCAGATTTGTTCAGGTGGGATTAGGAAGGGTTAGATAGATTAGGCAGGGTATAGTGCAGTTGGTTAGGGTTACGTGGAGTGAACTTGGTTAGTTAAAGGTAGGAAGAATGCAGTTGGGTTAATATAAGTTATAGCCCATGACACAACTCTTATCTACAAATATGGCAGCTTCACCAAGTTTGGGCTAATATCATACTATAGTGATCGAATGTTAACAGACCTCTTGTGGCTACGATCCTCCTCGCTCTCGCCAACATAGACCTTGACGTAATACTCGACACCACAAGGGCGACCCTCGTCATCAGTGCCAGGCTGGATGGTGACTGAGGGTGGCGCCTGTTCCGGCATCTTGAAGGTGAAGGGGAAGGCATTGGCGCCAAGCTTCTTGATAAGGCGATCCTGGAGAGAGAAAACGGAATGTTCTACAATCGACAGTGTAAATTTTCAATATTGTGAGATCCTGTAATGGAAATGAGACTTTACAAGGGGGAAAAAAATTACTCATATAACTTCTAAACAAGTGTAGTAATCTATGCTTTATAGCCTATATATATTTTTTTTTAACTTGGGGAATATGTACAGCAACAATCAAATAACCACCGACACTTTCCTTCCATTGTGCAAATAAATCAGTATCATATCAAAATATAATCATACAACACCTTACGTCAACTCAACCCCCACAATTATTATTATGAGGTGCTGCAAAATCATACACGTGATGTTCTTTATTACCAAGATATTTACTACGATGGTTGGAAAGTGTCGGTGGATATAATATTATGATTATGGCTGTACAGTAGCCTACAATACTATAGTGTACTAAAGTTCGTTCCCTAAGAAAACTGAACTGTGGTTCAAAAGATTAATTTACGAACTCGACAGGTAAAAAAAAAAAAAAAAAAAAAAAAAAAAAAAACGAGGTCTGCGTAAAAGATGCTAGTCCACACCTGAAGTTTGGAAGTCTCGATGTTATTGGGTGGATAAATCTGTTCTGATGCGAGGTAGAGATCCTTTTGGAAGTTGAGGCCCATCACCTCGTCCTCCTCACGGCCATATCTGAAGCTACACACCAGTTGTCCATATACCTTACGTCCCTGCAGGTACCCGGGGTCGATAACCAACACGCCATCTGTAGACAGGCATGAGAAAAGAGGGACATGTTATCGTACGTACAGTCACGGTCAATAGTCCTGCAACACTTTCAAATGAAACGGCCTCGAAAAATGGTGTGAAATTATAACTGTTGGTATCTACAAATATGATTCATAAGAATCACTTTCAGTCACCCGATGCATGAATTATGATTATGACTATATATCTCTACAAGTCCCCTTCCCACTCCCTCATAAACCTGAATAGTAATGTGCTTGTCAACTCACCAACGGGGTCAACAGCAGACACGTGATCAACAAAGTCCCTGCGGCCCAGATAGATAGTTAGCTTGCCATTGGGCGCCGCCTTCTTGAACACCTTGAACTGAACGACCATCTTGGCTTATTAGTTGGTGACGAAGAACAAAAAGGGAGACAGATAACACGGGTACACAGGGAGAACTTGCTGCTGGAGTGAAGGAAGGTAGAGTGAGTGAGTGTTGTTGAATGGTGGTCGTGTGGTGGTATATATACACTGGAGTGGACTAACAGGATCATGGGTGAAGTCAATGGGAGGTCGTCAGCAGCCGCAGTGTGAAGCCATAGTATAATACAAGCATCATACATCATGTGCTCTGAAGATCTTTCCTGCTCCCCCCAATCTCCCTTCCTTGCCTAAATTAAGTTACATACCCCCTCCGTTACCCCTCAAGTCCTTTATCTTTGTAAAAGTGACAGTCTGACAAAAATAGAGTCGAGTATATAGCTATAAATAAACAATGTAATTTATCTTGGATTGTATTACATTAACCGAGTACTTTAATAAGGTATCCGATACGATTTTCTCAGGTAATAATTTATGAACACCCTGTAAAATATATAGAGTAGATACCGTAGTACAGTACAGCCATGTGCTTGTGAGGACTGAAAGTAATAATAAATATATGGTAAGGTAATGCTTGATTGATTGAGGATGAAAGAATACCGCCCTAGATCTGGAAGGCCCTGTAGGGACTGTAGGAATAGTATAGGAAGTGGGGAGTGACAATGGCGAGACAGCAAGCACGAAAGAAACAGAAAGAAGTGAAAGGGCATTTGAAGATCTGAAAGAGAGTGGTTGGGGCCAAAAAGATGCTAAATCCCTTAATTAAATTTAGTAGGCTACTGTCGACATCACAGTCGGGTAATATTTATAAGCATACTGACAACAAAATAAACCTCATTCATTTATCACAACCAACATGAAACTAGCCCATGAGAGCCTATTTGAGCATTTCTCCCTGATTCCCTAGGTTTTCATTTGTGTACTGTAATAAATCAGCAACCCTTATCCGTATAATACTCACAGTATTGAAGATAAATCGTGGGAATTCATTAGAAACATCTGGTTGGCGGCCATTTTTAAAGGGATTTGTTTTCAATGTTCTGTTGCTATAAACTTATAATAGTGAGTAAATTTAAAATAAAGAGATCAGTATTCAGTAGTAGTCGTACCAGCTAACCTTAAATTCTCGTTGTATTAAAATAATAAAGTGGCTTTTTTTAAGGGGGGGGGGGGATATGCACCAAGGAAGGAGAACGGACCATGCCCCCCCCCCAAGCAGATAATAGGAGGAGGAGTCATGATGATATACAAGCCCTAAATACTGGCTAGGGTTACGGATAAGCAAAATAAATATTTGACATTATATTACATGAAATACACCTTCGTATAGCCTACCTTTACAACAAACCATTTAAAAAGTCGGTATATATATATATATATATATATATATATATATATATATATATATATATATATATATATGAGACACTCACAAACACCACACTGCACACACGTACAGTACACTTCTCCAGAGTCCACACACACATACACCCTGACACACATGTACTGTACACTTCACCACATACTGTACATACACTCAATCACTCTATAAATATTTCGCCTGACCAATGTGACCATTGCATAGGCGATAGGCCAAGCCCAAAAAACAAACTATATATATGTATATATATATCACATACTGTAAGTATTTGTAGGTATATTCATGTAGAGTATTGGCATGATATAATGAAGAGAAACACAAAAACTTATAGGTAACGCACCAGAGTAAATTGGATTACCTTGAATTGGATTTGTTGAGCTCAAGGTGAGGTGCATCTGTGAAGATTAGCAAAACCCACGCAAGATTTGAAAGCAGACGGAATATGAACTATTTCCACTCAGAAATGTTTAAACGCCGCAAAATATTACATTTTGAATATATCATGCAAAAGAAAAAAAAGTCGCCAAGCATCCTATTCAGACGTGCCTTTTAGAATATTAATCCCATAATCCCATTATACATTGGACAGTGACTCACCAACGGTACCAACCAGTCGTGAAACTCGTGATGGATGCAGTCTGTTGTTTGGCTTTGCCTTGACGTCAGCACCGCCTTTGTGACGTTCCCAACGACTGACCTGTGACGTAAACGGTCATCTAGTGATGTCTTCACATATTTCATGACGTCATTGCTTCTCCACCGACCAATCCACCCACGGTATAATTATACCGTGAATCCACCTGTCTCTAGAAGGCTGCTCTAGGCCAGATAAATCGTATATCACAAAAGAGGAGACGGAGAGGGGGGACAGCAAGCACGTAGGAAAAAGTATGAAAGGAAGAGCTTGTTTTTCAGTTTGTAAAAGTGGGACAATACACAGGGCTTGGAAGATTACTAATCGAGGTTAACAGGAGCTTTTACACGTGTAAGGAAAGGGGAAGACGGAAAGGGAAGGAAGGCAAGAGAAGCCACACAACTCATCCCCCCACCCCCCAACCACCTCAGCAATCCACTACTATACTGTACTGTACTTCCTCTACTTTTGTCGAACCTTGACTGCTTTCTTCCTCCCAACATGTACTACCAGTGACTCCACACTGTATTCCCATTTAAACCTAAAGGACTTAATGCACAACCTTCAGTGTCAAATCCCCATAGGTCTATATTACAGTATGTTCATTAAACCCTTGACATAACACTGTTAATATTTATATTCACCACTTAATTAACTTTACATCATGCAGTTCCTAACTGAAGAGCACCAAATACTTTCACACTTTTCTAAAAATTCATTTCCATAGAGACTAAAGCTGATCTGAGGTCCTGAACTGCAAGGAAGCCTTCTGGTTGCTGAGTTTGGAAAATAATACACCATCAGCTGTGTAACTGGCAGGCAGGCATGTGTTTATTGTACTACAGCTATCATTTCATGGCATTTAGACAAGTTATGTTGGTTTCAGACAGACATGGTTCAGTGTGATGTGCAATAGATCAAATAAGCATCCTTACAATTCCCTGCTTAGATAAATGACACTAACAGAAGACACTTGAAAAACCAACTAGAGGCAACGTGAACTGAAATGTTCTTTTCTTCATCCGTTAAACCCCTCCATAAGGATACTCTTTAGAATTATTGTTCAAGGCTGTGTTGTCACTGCTGTTCACCATAGGTACACATCTGAGGACTAAAATGCCAAAGGTCAAGCATAAAAATTCATATCTACTGTACATAGTTATAAATACACAGATATATAATTACAAACAGAAATATTTATCGACAAAGAGCCTCATTACAGGATCTTCCAAGGGTTATTTTAAAGCATTTGTATGGAGGAATCATTGTTTTTCACTTCCTCTTTCACAACCCATTTTAAAGCAGGAATTTAACTTCTAAATATAATATGACATAAAAACAGTTCTTACAAATACAGTATCCTCTATTTGGTAAACAAGAGACAGCTACTAAGAGTGTTGGGAGTGACAGTGAGTCCATTTTACAGTGACTGCTATTGGTTTGGATCCTCCGTAAGAGAATTACTTTTTATTGTGGGCAAAATGGAGGGCTACTAATTCTTCCTAACACTACCATCAATCAGATCCCCTATTAGAAACATTGACTTTGTTTATTTCCTGGCATATTTAGGAGTAATTGGTATCATTCAATACAGGTAATTTAATACTGTACAAATTTTCTGGAGCTAAATTTTAAACATCTCCAGACAACCCAAAAAGACACACAGTAATATAAACTATATTAAAAAGCAAAATATACAGTATTGTACACATAATAAAAAATTAACTGTAAAACACAAGGAAACAGAAGACAACATATGGATAAAAATAAAAATCTATGCCAAATCTTCAAATATAAAAAACAACAGGCTAAAACAGGTTATCCCATTGCCTCTCAGTTTGTAAAGAGAGAGAGAAATAAAATAATATTTACATTACAATAAAACAGAAAGCAGAGGTGTGAGCTAGTTATATTATGCACAGAACTGGCAATATATAAACACTCTTCATATACAGTATTCTTGTACGATATTACGGTATAAAACTAATATGAAAGACAGAAAGACAACCCAGTGAAAAATAAACAAGGTAGGCAGACAGAAAAGCAGATGGAGAGATGATAAAATGTAAAAAAAAAAAAAAAAAGATGATGATGAGAAGATACCAGACAATAAAGCAGACTGACAGAAATAGGACAGAGGAGACTAGAATATTAAACCCAGTCCGGCTAAAGTAAACTAACAGTACCAGAGAGGATGAAGATTCAGTGAATGGTCTAGCATCTAATAATTGCTATTATGCCAAGCTTTTCTACACTACCACTGTGAATATCACTTTGAATATGAAGCTCTATTAAGATTAAGGTACCTACAGTATATTGGTAAACTAGATTGCTACTTATGGCTGGGGAAATATTATCAAAAGTACAGTATATATAGATACAGGAAAATAGAATGGGATTTCAGTTTTTGCCATTACATTTCCCAACACAGATTCAATTCATTAGTGTCACCCAGTTAGACAACCACAGAATAAGGTGGTAATCCTGTATAAGGCAAAGTTTTCTTCCATTAGAATCAAGTAGAGTGGTTACAAATACAGCCACCACAGTAAGTGATGGTGAAACACACGTAAAGTTAGCGAGAAAGGGGACATTTGGCACATTGCATAATGTTGTTTTGAGTACATTTCAGTCTTCATAAATTTACAGGCACATTAATTGTCTAGTAACATGTGTGGTTAGTATTTGTACACAATTCACAAAATATATAAGAAACTATTATGTGGGAGTCAATGTAGTTTTAAGATGCAGCTAAAAAGCCCAGAGAAATTGGATTAACAACCAATCTCATTCAGGGAGCATTGAATCAGAGGTCCAAGAAGTTCCGTTTTGAGGGGAAAAACAGGAGACATATCACTAAAAACTATTGTACAAGATAAGTCAAGGATTACCTTAAAAGAAAATCTCTGAAAGAACCTTTTTGTAGCCTCAAAACATTAATAATGGCAGTTTTTGGCACCATTTTTAGGACCTTTTGGACTCGAGCCCCTCTCATTCAAGTTGTCAACTGTCCCTCCTTTCTTCCTATTTCATTGTCTTTGCAGGCTACACCTCCTTATGGAAAGAAAATTGAAGAAAGTAATAATAACTGAATTATATACCGAGAAAAGAATTCATTCCTATTCCCTTACATTACAGTATATATTATTATGAGGGTGTACAAAATTCATGCTTCTGCAACTATAGCTACTGTCTATCCAAGGAGTACTGCCACCCTTGTTTGATGCCGACAAACTTATGTCGTACAGTACAACCCAGTACTCTTTTCACTACACAGCATCTACTGCATCACCATTAACAAACACACAGGCTATGAGTAAACTAGCTAGCTCCTTTCCACAGAAATAAGGGAGAGTTGGTTAAGCTGCTTGGCTATAACTGTCACAAGCAACAAGGGAGAGTTAAAGCACCATACAGTGTTGGTATCATATTGTATCATGCAATATAGACCATCAGTGGCAAACATTTCACACACAGTATATGAAAATGATGTTGATCTGGAGAAGCACTGGCAAAAAGTTGTCATTACAGGTCCTCTTTATATAGTAGAGTATATTCATCTTCGTACATCAAGGTACTGTATATTATATACTTCATTCTATACAATTATTCATCATCTTAACTCACTTTCTTTCTAGGCAAATGAGTCCTTATGTGCTTAGTCAGATTGCTCTTTAAAGTAAACCTCCTGCCACACTCCAAACATCCAAACTCTCGAACTCCCGTGTGAATGAGTATGTGCTTGGCAATCTCTCGTTTGGTTCTGAAGAGCTTCCCGCAATAGTCACACTTGAACTTCTTCTCCCCAGAGTGCAAGATCATGTGCTGGGTGAGGTACCTGCCGTGGGTGAAAAGCTTGCCACACTCCTCACACTTGAACATCTTAACGCCAGCATGAATGAGAGCATGCTGGTTGAGACTGCTTCTGTTAGTGAAGAGCTTTCCACACTCCAAGCAGGGGACTTTCTTCACTGGTGGTATTGTTTCTCCCGATGCGCTCTGTTGTCCTGCATGCACCACTGCATGCTTGGAGAGGTAGCTCTTTTCAGAGAATGTCTTGCCACACTCCAGGCACTCAAACCTCTTGACGGGAGAATGGCAGAGCGTGTGTCGAGAGAGGCTGCTCTTACGGGCAAATTTCTTGCCACACTCCAGACACTCAAATGGCTTGACCCCCGTGTGTACCGACATGTGGATGGCCAGCTCATTCTTGGATATGTACAGTTTGTCACAATCATCACATTTGAATTTCTGCCCGCCCGTATGGAGCACCGTGTGCCGGCTCAGGCTGCTTCGGTAAGAAAATTCCTTCCCACATTCCAAGCACTTAAACTTTTCCCTTTGTCTGTGAACAAGCTCGTGCTTAGCAAGGTTGCCCTTAACATTAAAGAGCTTGCCACACTCAGCACACTTGAAGTTTTTCTCTGTGTGAATAAGTTTGTGCTCCCTCAGGTACCGTTTGAGGGTGAACTGCTTACCACACACCAAACATTTAAACTCTTTCACCCCCAAGTGTAGGACGGCATGCTGGGCAAGGGTGTTGCTGCGAGTGAAATGTTTCCCACACTCTAGACACTCATAATCCTTCACCGTCTTGGCTGGCTTTGACACTTCATTGACAGAAACTGGTTCCTCTAGCCACAAACTTTGTGCTTCTTCTACTTCACTTCTGTCCTCCATGTGACCAGTATGCTCCTGAAAGAACCATTACAATTAGATGAAACAACAACTCCTCAAGTCCTTTCCTGAACTAAATCTCTTAATCTGGAAGGGTATGCTTATGTTTTCTTTCATTACACTGGTTAAAAGTAAGCTAGGAAGAGATGCATAGAGAAATGACAAGGCTCCATACAAAAGCTGTGAACATATAAGTATAGTACCGTAGTAACGTTTCTCTGCCATGGCTAACCTTACACATGGTAGAGTCTGCTATGACCCTCAGTCGAGCCACAAATCAATTGCTCGTGTGCCAGCAGCCTTATAGTGGTGAGCTGATGTGCAAAAGTTGTGTGTGACCCTGTTGGCAATGCAATCTGACCTTTTTTCAACTGTAACAGTGTTTTGGTAGTACAGTAACGGGAACTTGGAAAAATTTCATGTCAAAATATTTCAAAAAATTTGTATTGCAAATTATGAATCAGCATATCTTGCTGTATACCGAATGGACATTTTTTTTTCAAACATTTTCAGAAATATTTTAGAAAATTCTTTTTATTGCCAATTCAGAATTAGCACCCGGCATGTCTCATAATGCTTCAATATTGACATAAAATACTGACCTGCAATTTCAGGCACAAGAAGTAATGAGTACAGCAACAAGTTATCAAAAGTAAAGGCATGGCAGGAGATATGTGACATTTATAGTACCAGACTTGGAGGAGACGGACTTTGTAGGGAAAAATAAATCAGGTATGTTTTTTATTAGAGTCCATACTGAAACTGAGGTGTCATGTACAGGTATTGTATGTTTTAATTCTCCCACAATTTGAACAACAACTGGCAGCTAACTACTTATTTGTTGGCAGGTTATCAAAGAATGTGAGAAAAATAATTTGGGTATTTATCTAGCGTCTAGACTATTGCCATTTTGTAGCAGTGTTGCCAGATCCGGCTAGGTCCCAGTAGTTTGCCCCGATCAGGTCCCTGGTACTTTACCAAGGTTAGTTACTGGTATTTTGTCCATGTTAGGTCCCGGTAGTTTGCCCAGGTTAAGTCCCGGTAGTCTGCTGCGGTCTAGGTTCACACTTTAGAAGACCAATTTGGGAATTAAACCATGACTGTCAACCTGCAAAACAGAACTCCATCCATCCATTCACTAATTATCATACCACCAACGTATCCCTTGGTTAAAAATAGCCTCAATGGGATTTACTTTTACCACACAATGAATACTGATTTATTTCATCAGGTTATCCTGCTGTACTATCAAGGACAAAACAATGCAGCATGGAGGACAAATAAAAACGGTAAATATTGAATGAATTACCGTTATTGGGTACGATTTTTCTACCTTCGCTACCTACTTATTTAGACCATTCTAAGACTATTTTCTTCTATGGCATTTTCTCCGCAAATGCTCCATTTACAAGATAGGGCATATTCAAATGGGGCATTTTGAAATCAGCCTGACCTAACCTAACCTAGACCGCATCAGACTATACCCCGGGACCTAACCTGGGCAGACTACCGGGGCCTAACCTGGGCAAACTACCGGGAAATAACCGTGGTAAAGTACAGAAAATGACCGGTACAAAATACTGGGACCTAGCCGGATCTGGCAACACTGCTACAAAACGGTAATTCTTTCAATAAATATCATAAAAACAAATGTAGATTATGGTAACAACATAATACAAACTAATACTATACTAAAAAAAAAAAAAAAAATATGGTAACGACATAATATGAACGATGAATACTATGCTAAAGGCGATACACGCAAAATATTTGGTATTTATTGAAAGAATTACCGTTTTGTAGCAGTGTTGCCAGATCCGGCTAGGTCCCAGTACTTTGGCCCGGTCATTTTCTGTACTTTACCACGGTTATTTCCCGGTAGTTTGTCCAGTTTAGGTCCCGGTAGTCTGCCCAGGTTAGGTCCCGGTAGTCTGATGCGGTCTAGGTTAGGTTAGGTCAGGTCAGGTAAGGTCAGGCTAATTTCAAAATGCCCCATTTGAATATGCCCTATCTTTGAAATGAGGCATTTGCGGAGAAAATGCCATAGAAGAAAATAGTCTTAGAATGGTCTAAATAAGTGGGTAATGACGGTAGAAAAACCGTACCCAATAACGGTAATTCATTCAATATTTACCAAATATTTCTCTCAATAGACGCTTTTACATGTCCACAGAGTTCAACGTACCGTATACAAACGATACAACGACGATGACCTAATACTGTTGGTCTGGGGGTTGGACAGTCATTAAGCACCAGGGTCAACTTTTCCACAAATTGGTTAAATGCAGAAGCAGAAGAAATCTCAGCACCTGCCTGCTATGCGATGCGATGTAAGTCGGGGAAATTTCACCTTTCCAACGGTTTTTATCTTATTTTTCTTCTTCTTTAGTCTCTTCACTTAGTTTTCAATCTGATTTCTACGTTTTTCTCTTCTTTTCCTGGGTTTGTTGTTGCTGTCGTCGTTGTCGTTGTTTGGGTCTTGAGTCTTGAGGATAATGTTTGTTGTTGTTGGGGTTTACGAATAACATGGTGCTATGGTATGTCTTTTCTTTCTAACAGTACAACATTTTGTTTGCTCTTAAATAGGTTTATTATTGTCTCCCCGACAGCACACAACCCTGTTTATCTATATTTAAAGTTCACATGATAGAAAATAGTTTACCTGCAACTTTTAAGTTAGTGCTTTTATCGTGTTCATCTATCATTGCATTACATTTCTATATCTTCATATTTTCGTCATGCCTTCATTAGATTTCTTAATGACGCTGTATTCTGTTGTAGGCATTACATTCATAACCTGTGGCCTTTCTTCAACCCAGCTGAACCTAATTAACTTTCTTCCTTACTTTGTGTGCCATTTCCTCCTTGCAAGTTGCACATTTGATTACTACATTCGCCATCCTATCCCAGACTCCCCCATGTTTTACCTACTTAATCCTAATAAGTCTAATACAGAGATGTTAATCAAGCACAAGTTTAGCCATTCAAAAATTATACCTTTGGAATTTCTGGTCTCAGGTCACATCCCAGATTTTTAAAAACTGGCCCTGGTGTCAATTCATTCTACATTCAGTGACTCTCTATTCCTTTATGTACAGTTGGCCACTTAAATTCTTACACAGGCTATATGAAAAGAGAGGTAATTATTCTGGAAGTACTGCAATGAATGGTCTATATAAAGTGACTAAGTGATTGCATAACAACAAACCTAAGTATGATGCTCTGTTGCAGTTACATAGCATTACATTTTCTATGTTATAAATCCTCGAAAACACAGTATGTATTAATTTTTGTGGCCAATTACACATCTTTAATTATACAGATTTTATGGTGTTTTCAATTGTTTATTTCTCACTATCAGGAAAGTCAAATTGAAGATTTCAACCATTTGCACACTTGCCTGAGAAGTTACTTAATTAACTATTAATTCTAACTATTATAACCATTTTGACATTACAAACACATCTCCATTCACCAGAATCACTTAACACAAAACATACAATTTCAAGGCTTTCCTTTATTTAAATAGAGAACAAAGTTGTTTAACAACTGTATACTGTATAATATGTACAGTCACGGACAAACGTTCAGTTTCACCTGCCGATAAATAACGCAAATATACTACTGGAATAAGATACTGATACATTTAAAATGCAACAGTATGCATGCTCCCTCTCAGATAAAGGCTGCATGATCATCTGTGTTGTTGCTATGTGTTACTAAATATTATGAAGAGTCTATAAAGGGAGGAAAAAGAAGACTGTGCTAGGCCAGAAAAACTGTCTACCACAGGGGAGGAGACAGAGAGGAGAAACAGTAAGTACAAATAAAAAAGACAAAATGATGGACAGTTGGAGAGTAATGGGACTGATTCAGCATGGGAACATCGAGACAAAACTTACTTGCACAACTATATGGTAATATCTCACCACTAGCAAAAGTTATACACCTCAGAGGGATTGAGAACAGAAAGTCACTGAAAAAGGTTTTGAGGAAACCTATAAAAAAGTTACTCATAGTAATTGCTGTTTTGTGGCACACTTTGAAGGTATTGCCCTAAATAGCCCTATTTCATAGGTTTCTTTATAAAGACTGGCACCTTCCAGCTGTTTACAGTTCCATATTGTAGAATAATTTTGTCATTCAAGATTCATATTTTGACAAGTTTATAATTGCACGCCTAAAAGCTGATCTTTCAAGTGTCATTGTTCACCATCTTATCTAAACTATAGAAAAGTGTATAATGTGGGACTGTAATGCGCCAAACATGGGAGTAACAGAACTGAATGAATTTATGGTAACTAAGCAAAAAGGAGAAGCATGAAAGAAACAGTAGAAAAGGAGGGACAGACAAAGAACTGAAAGTGAGTGGATAAGGTCCTTAGGGGTGCCAAAACCCAACAGAACCAAATGTCATTATTACAAAGTGGTTTTTTTTTAAACCTGCCTAGCAACATGTACTGGATTACTTCCAACGTACATCAGCTCCTATATACATTATATTGGGTAGATTTTAATGTTCATACTCAGTATGGTAGATAATAACTTAGTTGTTTAAATATTTTTAGTTATTTGTCTAGCTTTTATTACATTTACCAAACTACTATGCTAAGAAATGAGAAAAAGGAAGTGCATTTTTGCCCAAGTAAAAAAATATTAATGCACTACAGAATTTTCCTTTTATTTTTAGGATTTATGGCACCTTCTACTTCCCTCATCCCTTCCCATTATGGTTCAAACCCTCCTAAGTGATAGATAAGATCTTACAATAGCTTACAGATGACTCACAGTTGTTGAGAGAGTAATTGGTCAAATGGAAGAGTCAAGCATATTCCAAGAACATCATTCCTGTGTTTCCTCTTTGCAGTAGGTGTGTTCGTAGGAGACATTATTTGCTTTTTCACATTCCTCACACTCATACTTATATTCCTTCAGTCCAGTGTGAACCAGAATGTATGTTGACAGAGACTGCTCCTGGATGAACTGTTTGCCACATTCACCGCACTCATAGTGTTTGGGTACCGGGTGAATCAGAGTGTGTTTCATAAAGGTTTCCGTCTTCATGAACCTTTTCCCACACACTTCACAGACGTACCTATTAGCTTTGCTGTGCGTTATCATGTGTTGCTTGAGATGACTTTTCTGGGTGAACCGTCTACCACATAATTCACACTCAATGTTCTTCACCCCAGCATGTATGAGCCAGTGCTGCTTTAGATGACTGTTCTGTGCGAACTTTTTCCCGCACTCTTCACACTCATAATTTTTCTCACCAGAATGTGTTAGCCAATGCTGTTTGAGGTGGCTTTTCTGACTGAACCTCCTTCCGCAATGGTCGCACTCAAAATTTTTCACACCTGTGTGTAATAAATAATGTTGTTTGAGGTGACTCTTCTGACTGTATCGTCTTCCACATTCAGTGCACTCAAAGGCCTTTATCCCTGTATGTGTCAGCCAGTGCTGTTTGAGATGGCTCTTTTGGGTGAATGTCTTTCCACACTCTTCACACGAGTACCTCCTTGCCCCGGCAACCTGCAGTTTGTGTGCTATAAGGTGACTTCTCTGGGTGAAGTGTTTGCCACAATGGTTACACCCAAACTTCCTCACCTTCTCTCCTGCATTCTCCTCCATAGTGCCAACTCTAGGCTGTCTGGTGATACAAATATGTATTACATATAATATATAAATATATCTTCTGACCTTATCTTTGGTACTCATGTTCATTATGACAAGCCCTGCTTGCTGACACAAAATTTAACTCAGCACAGAATTGTGTTATTTGAGAGAAAGGCAGAACTTCATCATACTCCATGTAGGTCCCTGGCTTTTTATCTAATTTTTGTAAATACTGTATTGTACTGTACAGGAATTATAATAATTGCATAAAAATATCAGCAACAACCAACCTTACTAATGTTTCAGACATAGAGCCAAGTCAGCTTCCTGCCTCCTGGCACTGGTACCTACGGTACCCTTCTGATCTTGACTAGGCCTACTTTTCTCCTCCTTATACGTTATTTGTAGGTTTCAGGAGGCTGAAATGAGTTAATTACATACACAATAAGAAAAGCATGGTTCATTGTGTTAGGATGATGCATTATCCCCCAACCCAAAGACCCAAATCTTCCAGGCTTTTCTGCACAACTGTGTGTTAGTAATTAAGTAAATAAATACTACAGAAATTGTTCATTACTAACAGTAATACTACAATATTAATAGGGTAAACAGTATATGTCTATAGCTCATATTAGGAATACAGTGTAGGTACACAACAGCTTATGGTTGAATCTTAAAATATTATTGCATTATGGTAATAGTTAAGCTGAGCCACAGAAATAGAAAACAAAATTTATTCCAAGTTATTTTAGATAATCCATTATTTCCTGTTTTTATATACTGAAATATTTGGGTAACAGTGTATTTTGACCATGTTTAATTAATTAATCAATTAAGGGTAGTTGTATTAAGAAAGCTATGCATTTGCGATGGAAATAACATATGAGGAAATGACGTACATGTATTAAGAAATGTATTTGACTGAAAAGAATTGATGGTAGTGATTATGGATAAGCGCCTGAATAATACTCACATGTATTATCCACAAAAAATGGTAAATATTGAAAGATTACCGTTATTGCGTACGGTTTTTCTACTTTCATTACCCACTTATTTAGACCAATCTAAGACTATTTTCTTCAATGCCATTTCCTCCACAAATGCCCCATTTCCAAGATAGGACATATTCAAATGGGGCATTTTGAAATTAGCCTGACCTTACCTAACCTAACTTAGACCACATCAGACTACCGGGATCTAACCTGGGCAAACTACCGGGAAATAACCGTGGTAAAGTACAGGAAATGACCGGCGCAAAATACTGGGACCTAGCCGGATCTGGCAACACTGCTACAAAACGGTAATTTTTTCAATAAATACCCAAAAAAGTTTGTGTTGGTATCTCAAAGGACCTAGGAGTAATAAGGTTCGGACGGACATAGTCACTTTGTGAAATTATATGGTATTTATTGAAAGAATTACCGTTTTGTAGCAGTGTTGCCAGATCCGGCTAGGTCTCAGTATTTTGCACCGGTCATTTTCTGTACTTTACCACGGTTATTTCCCGGTAGTTTGCCCAGGTTAGGTCCCGGTAGTTTGCCTAGGTTAGGTCCCGGTAGTCTGATGCGGTCTAGGTTAGGTTAGGTCAGGTCAGGTAAGGTCAGGCTAATTTCAAAATGCCCCATTTGAATATGCCCTATCTTGGAAATGGGGCATTTGCGGAGGAAATGCCATAGAAGAAAATAGTCTTAGAATGGTCTAAATAAGTGGGTAATGAAGGTAGAAAAAACGTACGCAATAACGGTAATTCTTTCAATATTTACCAAATTATATATAGATTCCATAGAATCTCGTCAGTAACAAAAGAATGAACAAATTTACTCTCACTTAAGTTAGCAAAATACCAGCAGTATTTACTTAGTATAGTGATATCCCTTTTTAAATTTCTCGTTTACCTTCTTGAAGTTCTGTATTACTCCAAGGTATACTTCCTTCAGCTCATGATTTAGGAATCTTTTCACAAACAAAGTAGAAAAAAGGAAGCGAAATACTCATTCCGACCGAAGAATACGCTGTGTTTACATGATGTTGATGGTGATATTAACTCTTTCCAACGGCGTTTCAACATATTTTTTACTCTTGTACAGTGGTCCTTAAACTTCTTTGCCTCACGCTCCCCTCTGCATTGTGTATAGATCCCGCGCCCCCCTATCCCTTAAAATGTTTACCAAACAATATACTATGAATTTAAAATTACTTATGGATATCCTACTATGGGTGGGGTGGCGAGCGAAGCGAGCCGTATCAACTGTGGGGTTCGGGTTCGAAAATTTTGGAAATTTGTGCCCATTATGGAGCATTTCGAAACCATATAAGAGTTGTATTGAGAGCCTTATATGGTGTATAATTATATTTACCAAAACCCTGCTCGCGCCCACGCTGGAAGCTTCTCTGGCGCCCCCCAGTTTAAGAACCACTGCTCTAGTATCTGAACTTTTTTTTTACTAAAGCTGATTAACAACTACTGGAGTCTGGTTCCATTAATTATAAACTTTATAATAGAGCTGATTGTCGTACATTTCTTTCAATGAGTATTTTTATATGAGTATTTAAATAAAATGTTGTAGAGAACCAATATACCCGTCTGGCGTGAAAGTCGACAAAGTGAAGAATACCGACAATGGCCGAAACTGTTTGGAAATACATCGTTTTGTCTGCCTTTGTGGGTATTCTTCAAAATGTACTAATAAACAAAATCATCTCAGCCCTTAACTGGAGGTCAGAAGCACTTTCTTTCAGCAAGAAAATAATAGTTAAGTGGAGTTATGATCTGAGAGAAACAATATTATAGTTGTTTATAGTTTAATTATAAATAATTTATGGTCAATTATCGGAACCACTACAACAATAGTCTGCCTCGTCCATAAATGGGTTACAGAGATGGTTGAGTGTCATCTGGACGGCCACAGCAATTGCCTCCAGTCCTATGTGCATTCTCTCAAAACATTGCCACGTAAGAGAAGGCTCGAAGTCGGAATACACGGGCAGGTGGGATATGTTGACACCATTCACGTAAATGTTGATACAATCAGCAATGGAGGCGTAAGCGACGGGAAGGAACGAATCCCAGATAATGACGCCAGGAGGAAGGAAGGAGAGTTGGGCGTTGAGCAGCCACTCCAACACCATGTTGGTCTGTTGGGTGTAGTGACTCGTGCGACCTGAGAGAGAGAGAGAGAGAGAGAGAGAGAGAGAGAGAGAGAGAGAGAGAGAGAGAGAGAGAGAGAGAGAGAGAGAGAGAGAGAGAGAGAGAGAGAGAGAGAGAGAGAGAGAGAGAGATCAGTTATACGGATATTTATATATTGATGCAAAAAAGACAGCCATTTTTTTGTATCACAGACATCATCATCAAAACCCAATTGCCCTTCTTATTAAGGGTTACGTAAAGGCTTTGGGAGTTCTAGGGCCAGGGACACATCACAATTAAACTAACCGAAATCATGGGAGATGTGGTCTTTGAAGGGGTCAGGGAGTGCCCAGACGACTGTGGTGCGCTGAGCCAGACGGGACAGCACCGAGTCGAGTGTCTTCATCGCCGCCACACCAGACACGTCAATCTGTTGCAGTACCGTCTCCTTGAAATCACTAAGCTGCCACGCCCCAGTGTCTGCAGAGGTCACGCATGCACGTACTATAGTTATTTAACCGTTTAAAAAACAACATGATAACTATTATATTTTACTCTAATTATATGAATGGATGTAACAGGAAGATTGAAGACTGTGCAAGGCCTAAAAGACCTTATACCACAAGAGAGAAGGAGACAGACAGTTGTTAAATTTACACACCCAAATTTCAATTCTCCAACTGTCCCTCCTTTCCTTCTATCTTCATCGTGCTTGCTGTTCCCTTCTCCATCACCGTCTCTCTCACTCTACCGTAGACTACCTACTCCATGAGTCTTCCAGGTTTAGGCTAGGGCAGTCTTCTTTCATCCTCAATACACACACACACACACACACACACGTACCCAACAATAGAAGATCCGGCAGTTTATCAGTCTCAGTGTTGGCCACTTCCTCCAAGAACTTGAGACCGCCCGTCCTGAATTCGGACTGTAAACCTGAAAAAAAAACTTTTTATGTGTATAAGACAAACGCAACAGCAAAATTGCCTGCTGATGAGTGTGAAGTGCCTGGGAGGAAAAATGAAGAAAAAATAATAATTCACCAGCCTCTATTTAAATAATGTCGATCCACAAGCCTCTTCAAGATAGCATAGTCGTAATTTAGTTGTAGAGGTAAATGGTATATTGGTTTATCTTTCTCATGCTAGTGTTAATACAGTATATGCCAGGAACAGTCTATAATATAGTATATCCTACCTATGTATATGAGTAGACTCTACTCATATACTCATATACTCAGATCCCTCTACTCAGTAGAGGGATCTGCTCGTTTTAAAGCATAAGTTGGGGGAGTCAAGCTGCAGGAGGTGAGTAGGCTATAGGTGACTAAATCTGTTATGTAATATATAGTTTGGAAGAGTCAACTGAGTAGGAGATCGAAAATATGCCTTATAGCATGTAGTTTTGAGGAGTCAATTAAGTGAACAGGGCATCGATCTGTTTTGTAGCACATATAGTTTGGATGAATTGGTAGCAGCTAGGCTTCCATTATTTTCACTCACAACAGCAGATCATGCATGACTCATTTATCGTACGTAGCTAGAGCATCTCAATCAAACCTTCAGGATTGATGGTAGGGGAGTGTAGTAAGGGGGCCCAGCGAAACTCTAACACCAAACCCACAGGACATTCCACCACAAAGTTCCGCTTGTACTTCTTCCACTCGGACTGTCCCTTATATCCCAGGAAGTCACTCACGGTTATCACTCTGCCCTGTGATGGTGAGAATATAATCTTGAAACACACACACACACACACTCTCTCTCTCTCTCTCTCTCTCTCTCTCTCTCTCTCTCTCTCTCTCTCTCTCTCTCTCTCTCTCTCTCTCTCTCTCTCTCTCATACGAATACTCACATGTTGCACTCAAACACATACCGTCACCCCCACACCCTTCCCCTCCACACGTACACACAAATTAGCAATGACGATGATAATGGGTAATATATGGAAGTAACAATTATAATAATAAAAGTTAACGTGTCATATTAATCATTAAGTGAATGTATCGAAACAAAAACTAACCTAGCTTAATCTAGTGGTGACCATGTTAAAAATAATAACTTTTAATCTATTATACCGTGCTGGTGGTGACGGTGGGATTGAGCGGCCTAAGGAGATCGAGTAACACCTCTACGTGCAGCCTGATGCGTGAGTCTCCTATGTAGGTGATACGGGTAATGTTACGAGGTCTGCGGGCCACACACTTCTCTACTTCCCGTGCTCCAAACATCTTCAGACGGCATGGCAGGTGGGCTAACCGACCCTCAACCTGCTCCAGTCGCCACTCCTGCAGAAAATAAACACAGGAAGGAATCGATGTAGCCTATTGTTAAATGGAAGGAAATGAAGGTGTACTTGAGCACTAAGCTTATATACGGGTACGAAAGGGCACAAAACCCCTATATATTAAGTATTGAGATATCTTGGTTACAGACAGTGACAGAAAGACTATTAATAAAACAGAGGTGACAATTAACATACCCTCTCCAACTATAATCGTTAGTGGAATTGATTGATTATATTACCCACCTGAACTATGGAAACATTGGTTCCTGCCACACCACCTACAGCTGAGGTTCCATTGAGAATATGGACCATATGAGGGGAACTGTAGCCTATCACATCGTAGTAGACACTCGACATATATTCTTTCAGGTCCTTTTTGTCCCTGATTAAATTCACTGCCATATCCATAAACTCGGTCATGTTGGTGGAGGTCTTGCCAATTTCGAACGAGTCCCTACATACACCTCGTCCAATAGTGTGACTGAAGTACTGTTGATTATCCTTGGCATATTCCTTGCTGTTGATGCTGCTTGGGATTGGTCTACGTTGAGGACTGGAAACTTGCCACATTGTGTAATTTAGGTATATAAAAACTACGAATAATAATATTAAGCAGATCGATGTTGTCTTTGATATCAGCGCACTTCTCTCCTGTTGTAGTGTTGATGTAAAATTATTCATATTTATTCAGAAATGTACTTGCCAAACCCTCGGAGTAATTAATAATCAGCTTTGAACACAAACCACTGAGATCTGACGTGTAAACTTCCTAATACCAAGGATTTATGACGAGTATGACCATTATAGGACAGATCTGATGTGATTATTTTGCCATATACACTTCAGCACTATCGAAAATACATTTCAAAACCCCTTCGTGAACCGTCGGAGCAAACAATACTTTCGCTTAATAATGCAAAAACAAGTGCCAGGCCATAATTCTAGGGAAATAATGTGTACACATCACAATTCACAACCGCTCCGAGGCCTACAGTACACTGCACAAGGAAGACTGCCACCTGCAGGAAAGGAAAACGTTATACATATTCTCCACAAACACGAGTTGTAAAGAAGGTGTACAGAAGTGAAGTTGTGGGACGTGGTGTGAGAGGCAGACCTCTGGTTAGATGGCAGAACAGAGTGGAAGAGTATGTAAAGGAGAGAAATGTGAGGGGCAGAGTGGGGCTTTCCCAAGTAAAGAGGGAGTGTTGGAACAGGGAAAACTGGAGACAATTCTACCGTGGCCACCCCTTTGGAGGGAGTAAACGAGGCGTCAGAGCTATAGATAGATTGATAGATAGACGAGTTTCCTGTTCAAAATTGTGGTTTGCTTTTTCCTCCTCTGTGTTCTTTAACATCATTTGTATGATGCTGTTACTTTTATTTAGTAATAGAAAGAATGGGGAAGGAAGCAGACTGTTTAGCCAGGAAAACTTATACAGTATCACTTAAGAGGAGAAAGAGAGGAGGGTCAGCCAGCTTGAACGAAGAAAATAAAGAACAAGGGAAGAGAGGCAAGGGATTGATTTTGAGGATGGAAGACAACCCTCTTAGCCTGGAAGATCCTGTAGAACGAGGAAGGTGATACAGAGGTGGGACAGCAAGCAGGAGAGAAACACTGGAGGATGTATCATTAAATAAAAACACGTCTTACCTCATAAATATTATTATAGTACTTGTTCCTCAATCCCGTGCATGCCCTTCACTTTCCTAAATGATTCCTGTACAGTATTCCACAGCTGCTTTATCCATCTTTTCATCACTTCTTTGGTTTGCCTTTCCTCCTTAATCCATAACATGTGACATCCATTTCTGATCATTCAACCTGTTTGGTATTAGATGAACTTAGTACTATCATGGAGATAATGAAAGTGGTATTCATAAAACATTTTATTAATAATTATAAAAATTATAGGCTTATTGAGTATGATCTGAAATATGTATAACATTTTCATAATTCATATACATTTACAATTTGTTGAAGGAGTTAAATAGTGAATTGAACCCTACAAAATTTATTGGTTAATAGAATTAAAAATATATATATCTGATGTGTAAACTGATATGTGAAACAAATTGAAAACTTCTGCTGCCTAAAGCCTATCATAATAATTGTTAGGCTGATGAATGAAACTTCACACATCAATTCTACTAGTTTGTTTAATAATGAGTTCTGTATTGTAGAGCTGTGGTCTAAGTTCCGTTCCATCTGCTGCCTCATGATGAAGGAAAATATAAATGACAATCATCGAACAAACACATTCACCAAACAAAATTACAATATCTAGCAGGCAACTTTCCTGGTGCTTCAGTTTACGGTACTGTTCCATAATTATGTGGTTCACAACTCAGCAGGTAAGATGACAGCACTTATGGTGGTGGATATATCAGTCAGGCTATGAATATTCCTCAGTATGAATCTACTCTCAGCACATTAGTTGAGGATTTAAGGGGAGACTACTATTGTTGGTGAATTGGAGGGATACTAAATCCTTCAAACTATGCCAACAAGCAGTCAACCTCAGTGATACTAATAGGGGATCTGTTTTGTGGCACAGTTTGGAGGAAATATTAGTCCTCCAATTCATCCTGTCTCCCCTCAAGCAATTCTTCACTTGAGGTGAGGGATGAGAACTCAACTCATGAACAAAAGGACCTGCTGAACAATAAAATAAACAATATGGATGATGTATGAGTTACAATGCTGCAACTGGGATGGGCCATACCCTGTCTTTACCCAAATACAATAGAGAGGAACTACAGTAGTGTAACTAAATTTCAGACTTAAAATTATAATACCAGTATACAGTACAGCGGGAGTTGCCACACACACACACACACAAGGACTACACTTGAAGTAGACCTAATGCAACCCAGGATATGAAGTGTTTAAGGGCACATAAATTATATATATGTAGCTAATTATCCACGTCAACAAAATAATACTAATTTATCTTCTAAGCTGCAAACTGAAGTACACTCGCCTTCAAGACCCACTTTGTGATGCTAAATCTTCCATTCCCATTGTGTATAATAGATTATGTAGCTGTGGATGAAAGATTATGGAAGGGTGTGATGGATGCTAAAGTAGTGAGAGGAATGGTTCAATGCTCTGACCATTTTGCAGTCTTGGTAAGGATTATGGTCAGGCTTAAGAGAGTACAGTAGGAGGGATGAAAAGGGGAACAAGAGGGTGGTGGCAAGTGGAAGATTGAATGACATTGAGTAGAGAGAGGAATATAAGAGGAGGGTGTGTGAGGTGCTGGAGGATGCAAGGCTGGGTATAGGGGAGGGAGTGGGAGTGAATGATGTGTATGAAATGTGTAGGACACTAGTGATGAGGACAGCAGGAGAAGTAGTGGGATAAAAGACACAGAAGAGGGGCTAGAAAGGGAGTGCTGAAGTGAAAGATGCTGTAGAGAAGAAAGGGAAGGCTTATAGAACACTGCAGAGGAATGTGTCAGAGGAGGTGAAAGAGAGATGGAAGAAAGAATACAATGTATGTAAGAAGCAAGTGAAGAGGATGGTGAGTGAGAGTAAAAGGAGAGTGGATGAGGAGTTTGGTAGGAAACTGAGTGAGAAGTTTAGAGGAAATAAGAAATTATTCTGGAAGGAGGTTATAAAAGAGAAGGTGGATATGGAAAGTCAGCAGCATGAGAATGAAGAGAGAGGATGGAGTCACTGTGTGTGGAATTGAGGAAGTGAAAGAAGTGATGAAGAGGTATTTTGATCGTTTGATGAATGAGGGGACGGGAGGGGAGGCAGTGGTGACATGCATGGGGATGGAGGCAGGTGGCAGAGGACAGGATGTACAGGGAGAGGTGAGGCAGTGGTGACATGCATGGGGATGGAGGCAGGTGGCAGAGGACAGGATGTACAGGGAGAATTAGGAAGGGAAGAGGTTAGGAAAGCAATAGGAATGTTGAAGATGGGAAAGGCCCCATGGGTGGATGGGATAACTGCTGAAATGTTAAAGTGTGGGAGGGAGGTAGTGGTGGAGTGGATGTTGCTTATATACACATTGGCTTGGAGGCAGGGAGAGGTGCCAGAGGATTAGAGGAGAGCCATAATTATGCCCTTGTATTAGGGAAAGGGGAGTAAGGACGAGTGTGGTAGCTATAGGGGGAATTGTCCAGTGTGTAAGAAAATAAAAAGCATCTGCATGTAAGGGGTCTGTCCAGTGGTACAAAGGTTATGTGACTAAACACAGTGGCTCTCGGTACCCCATAGGAAAGCTCGGGCTTTTCATCCGTAGTTTCACATTATTTTGAGCAAACTTGTGCGCAGATACCCACCCTACCATAGCCCTCATTTTTTACTGCAATTTCAACAGAAATTTTACTCTTGTACAATAAAACCTTGATTTATGATAATTTGACTTCATACTCTTCAACAGACACTGTGCCAATTTGGGAGAAAGGTTCGGTCAAGGATGAAGGGTATGTGCTGCCCACCTATCTTCGAAACACAAGAGTAATCGTACTCTTTCCTTTTTAAAAATATACAATTTATAACATTATAATTAACTATAGGTCAGAAAGAGATACAAAACTTATGTGCACAATTATACCAACCACTTCAGTGTCAATAAATGATACAATAATACAAAACTAGTACCAGGCCTGAGATGGTACAAAAAATGGACAAATAAAATAATGCAAATCAGTTTGATTTTGTACTCTCATAAATTTAGCATTACCCTGTACTGTACCATACATATGAAGATCAAGCTGGTTTGTAAGTCTCATTATCTCATGTTGTTCTCTAAAGTACCAGCTCATTGCTTACATGTTTGTGGGATATACGTGCAATATAATAGTTTGCACTCTGGCAACTTAAATGTATAGGGCCAGTCACTTTTTAAATTATTGATAATTTTCTGGTGTACCAATACTCTTGGACTGTGCTGTATATCATGAGAAAGCTTTGAGTCCCTCCTGCTCAGCGATGATTCAATTCAACAACACAAAGACTAATAACAGGCCATACAGGGAGAAGACCAGACTACACAGAAAAGCTAAATAAGGTTAAAAAAATGAGTGTGGGACAAGAATTGCATGAGGGAGAATGTAGGATATTCACTGAGAAGGTCAGTCAGTCAGTTAAGGAAGGGGGTGCTGTATACAATAATCATAACAGTACTGTATAACCAAGCCAAGTAGAGAGAGACACAGTGAAAAACTCCACTCATAATTAAATGAAAAATTATGTGTTTTCTTGACCAAAGTTTAGTATGTTGGTTATGGCACTTATGGTTGTAAATTAATTCAATATAAACACTAGTTAGTACCAGGCCACAAAGGGTACTTGGTACCAAGACGGTACAATGAAATGCACAAACAAAAGGAAATGGCACGTGGAATGAAATGAGGGCACTACTGTATAAAGATGTGAGTACATATATACATAATGAGTGTGGTCAACTAGGTCACCAGGGGCAAATGGGAAGAGAATGTGGTTGTTAAGTGAATCTGGCAGCAACAGAAGGGAATAGGAAATGCTGCTTCAAACAAACAAAGCTCTTACAGACAACTCATTGATATAGATGTCAACAATTAACTCAAAAGGCATTGTATTGTTTGCAAAGAGAGAAATTTTCATCACAGTCCCCCAAATCAGGCTAGTAACATTGATGAAATTCTCAATATACTGTACAGTTAATATTCATTTTGATGGCTATGTACAAAGTTATACACAGGGTATCAAAGTTCTATACATTAGATATGGTATAAAAACTACTATTATTTTCCTCACTCTTACAATGCATATGGACACACACAGCCACACATTCAACAGCAGTTATTATGAAACCACACACAAACATATTAATTTTCATTATCATCATCTCAGAAACACATTTGAAGAGGTTTACTGAGATGGTGACAAAGATGGCATTACCAAGCATATTACAGCAGCATGTATAAAAACAATGCATCTATTTACCATTACAAAAAATGTATACCAATGAAATAATAAACTAATGTACTGCACTTTCAGCTTACCATCCACTTTTTCATTTTTATTATAAATTTGCCTCATTCTATCAATTACAATGATATTCAGGTCTCTCTTTTTTCTATATTTCACAAAATCATACAAGGTGCCTAAGCAAGAAATGTGCATAAATTTAGCCAAATTATATGTATGTTACATGATAAAGTATTATAAAACAAAAATGTTGTTTGGTGATGTGTTGAATCTGCAACAGTTAATACTTTCCAGATGCTTAAGGGTACAGGCCAGAGCAGTTGTACTACCATCAGTATGTCAACAGCTCTGATGCCTATCCCCTCATCGAAACTCCCTCTGATTTACAGACAATATCACTGCTCCCTTAACCCAGAACTCTACCTTGAGCCAGGCTGATAAAACTACCCTTCCACTTGAAATGAGCAAGAATTCTTCTCAGCTGTCAAACAGAACCCAAACATTGTAGTCTCTTTTTCTAGCGTCTGATCCAAATGTCTACAACCGACACCGTAAAGGCTAACTATGATCTTGGGTGTAGTGAGCTGCACTTAATGGGATACTCATCTGATGGTTAATAGGAGGGCTAATGATTCCATCAAACTATGCCATAAACCAGATGCCCTATTAGTAACATAGAGGACATCTGCTTCCTGGCAGTGTTTGATGGAATATGTAGTTCTTCAATTTTCCATCTATTTTCTCTAAGCCAATTAAATCCAAGTTGTTGACAGTGGAATTTTATGACCAGTTACAGAAAGATACTGATTCTTTGAGGTGTAACACTGGTCCTGGCATGACAAAGGATAAGTACACAAAGGGAGACACAATGTGTGAAAAACGTTGCCTGTGAATTGGAAGCAACAGTGCAGATTCCTCCAAACTGCACCAAGAAACAGTCTAGGTTTTCTTAAATAGTCTGTTGTGTGGTACAGGTGGAAGGAAACAGTGACATCCAATTAACTGACAATATCTTTCTTACTGAAATAAGATGTGAACTATAAAAAGGTTCTGCTGATGATACATAATCATAATTAACATTATATAAACATAATGGTTAACAAATATACCAGGGGCATACTTTGGCAAGTAAATACTATGGCACAAAATGAAGAGACATAATACATAAACATATATAATAGTACAACATTTGGTATGATACTGTGCTTGTATAAAATATTATACTTTGTCCTTGATAAACACAAAACAGCGACTTGACTTGAATGCAGTAACTGATCCTCCCTATATCCTATTATTACTACACAAACCAAAGCTGATATGAATATACCTGTACTATCCCAACGAGCTGTTTAAGAAACATCATTGTCAGAGCTAAAATAAGAATCTCACTGAAGCTGTAATGAAAATGAATTTCCCTCACACCATGCATTAAGGGGAAGGTCTCTTCTCGGCAAACTGGAGGGCTACTGATTCCTCCAAACTATGCTACAAAACAGATCTCCTACTTGTATACTGAGGTGGTTTGTCTCCTTAAGGGACCCTGTGATGTAGTCAGAATATTTGAGATAAACGAGTCCTTCAAATATTGCCACGAGACATCACCTACATGGAAGGAGCTTGTTTCGTGGCATGGTCAGGAGGAATCAGAAGCCTCCAACTTTCATACACAAACACAGGGCCCTTAAATAAGTTGGAGGAAGCATTTCCCCTCCAATTTGACTAAAAAAGAGGACCACCTTAACAAGAGACGTTCAAAGTTTCAAATCCCAGCCAGATGATCGTACTGCAAGTCAATGTTAAGTTAATTCAGACAAATGATATGCTTTATCCAGAAACTTACAAACATTACCTCTTTTCAATACCAAACATTAACATATTTTGGCATGTTTTGTAACAATTGTATGCTTGTACGTACACAATAGAATTACTGTATAGGCAAAAACTTATAACATTGATAGACATTCCTAAAATAACAATACATATTACAGGGGGTTTCACTTATTGGATTTGCAGATTATTTCAAGAAGTAGTAAGAAAAAACCCACACAACTTCAAAACAAGTGTATTATTCTCGAGGAGATGTATAAGGTTTTTGGGCCAAACAGCCTTCCTCACATTGGTATCCCTGCATCTAGTATGAAACATCTCTTTTAGAGTAACACACAAGTTTTTCAAGTGATGTGGGGTTTCCCTTAGCATTCTACATTCACGTGATTGTGAATTTCATAATCTATTTCAAGGAGTGCAAGCTGTATACATGGAGCTTGTACTTTCTTCACATTACGTAGTTGAGTAGAGTCACAAGTCATAGTTTCTGCTCACATATGATGGATGAAGTGGCAAGCAGTCCTTTTTGTACAGCATTTTGTTTTATAGTCTGCGTACTAATGAAAAATAGGCAGTGGCAGACCTCACCGTACAAATCAATGGATATGTAGGAACGCGGAAAATCAACACTTTATTGAGAAAAAAAAAAAAAAAAAAAAAAAAAAGCTGCGATACCTCTAAATCTTTATCCTGGATGTGTTTAGAAATTATGGATTGAGACTATTCACTCCAACAAATTTTTATAATATTTAAAAACAGCATCATGGAGTGCTAGATATTTTCCAGTGTCATTTCCTCTTATTTTCAAGATGGCATTACTGTATATAATATGCATACATTTGTAATGAATGCTACAGAGGAATTCTAGAATATAGATTTGGTATTAGCTTTGTCTGTGTCCTCAGTTGTCAATGACTTAACTTTGCGTAAGACTGATGTTTGTTTATTATGTTCAGATAGCTGATAGTGTATATTTGGAACAGTATGTAATATTGTGTATGTTCTTCATATACCCCAGAGTCATGAGTACTTGAGGGCAGAGTCAGTAAGGCTTTGATGCAGTCCAAATGAAATATGTCTGCTGCTATATCAACCCAAATAGTATAACCTAAGTCAACCACAGTGAATCAAAGTTGGAAAGGAAAATATCCAACTCATTTGCCATGTGTGTTTCATTTTACAAAATTACAAAGAGAAAATATGAAACATATTTACGAAGTTATTTTACGATCATAAAAATACAGTGATAAAATACACAATGTCACAAATATACTATTAATAACTACAAAAACATTCAAAGAATATAAACAGTATTATAACTTAACTAACCATTGTAGTAAGGCATTCACAAAAATGAAATTAAATCTACTGGGCTTACAAAATCTTCCTCTGTATACTGCAAAATATGAATTTGAATAAGGCTTGAACTTACCAAAGGCAAATGTAGCAAAAATATGTCTCAAACTGATATTAGTGGTCAACATTGGTTTGGTCTTGTGTCACATAAAACCACACACACAGGCACACAGACACACCAGTACAGAAAGCCCCCATTAATGCTCACTTTTCACTTGACTCTGACTGTGAAGGGCAATGACAGTGACTAGTATAATGGCTCCATGAACTTGGAGTGGGTTATCTCCTGTTGGTGATTCATAAGGCTACTTCTTCCTCCAAACCATGCAGCTAACCAGACACCCCACTTGTAAGCTGGGATAGTCTGCTTCCTGGCATAATTTGGGGGAAGTAATAGTGGCCATCCAGAGGAGATGACCCCTACTTTAAAGGAGCCTTAGTTCAAGTCATCATCACAGTCCAACCCATGACTTCTCTTTCATATGGTCCTAAAGCTTACTTGATGAGGTCAATTCCCTCAGAAGTGCCGAGGGAGGAAACTGTTACCAAAGGATGAGGGAAATGGATATATAAATGGGGAATTAGTCTGGGAGGGACAAGAAAAACCAAGAGAAAGACCAGTCAATGAGAAACGAACAGCATTGTGTAAACATGAATGAATGAACGAGTGAATGATTGGATGAACAAGTGAATGAATGGATGAATGAGTAAATGAATGAATGGATGAACAAGTGAATGAATAGATGAACAAGTGTGTGAATGAATGAATGAATGAAAGAAAATGAAAGAGTGACCAACAAATGTAAGCAATCCCTGGTTTCTTATTTATTATTGCGAAACACATGACTTAAGCAGATACCGACAAACTAATAACAAATGATGATGATGGCAATGATAGTTAATTAAAAGACATGCCAAGGAAGGAACAAATGAAACAAAAACTATATTAAAACTTCCATAACAATATTGAAAATGATGTGCACGACCAACTGGTGAGATGCAATACTCAAGACCTTGGGAGATGAAGGCTTCACTGTACTTTTGCTCTTCCTATCAATAAAAGATGATGAAATTAAGGACTATAAGCATGGAGATCCATGGTATTGACAATGGCACAGTACTGGTATACTGGCTCAATATTCTGTCTCGGGAGTCATCATAATGTTACGACATGATTGTTAACATCACGAATGTTCTTGCGTATGGCCCAAATATTAAGCCTGATAAGATATTAAATAAAGGATACAGTACCCATAAATTAAAGCTAAGATTACAGTTGATGTACATAACAATTACTAATGTAATTCAACTCCCATTAAGGTTACAAGAACAGTAAGTCAGCCCCAGCCCCAGGGTCTGATTCTTGGGTGGGATAACTTGTTCATATCGATTTCCATGGTATTATTGGGTGATTACTCGAATACTTAATAAAGAGCCCCTTCTTACTCACAGCCTTATAATATGGCTACTGAAAAGTCAAGTTGTAAAAGTCCTTGAATAAAAACTATAAAGGAGTGATCTAGAGGCGACTTTACACTTTTCTTTTGTTCTTTTTAAAGATTTATAAACAATGTACTACCGTACATATTAACTGACTCCAATATAACACAGCAAAATGAGGCAACACAGTATTATTACATGCACAAATTTTAATATAAATGATATGTGAAGCCATATTTAACCCCAACGAAAAGCAGAACAAAAACCCAAATGAAAGAACAGCGTCTTAAATACAAAGCCCCCCCCACACTCAACAAATAGAGGATACTCCACTTAAAGAATCATTATAACAAAAATCACTGTACTGCATGAGTGTAGTCCTAATCAATTTCATTCTTGATACAGCAGTAGTTAACTCTGGTTCTTTAGCACTCAACTGGACCAGACATAAGCATATGCAGTACAAATAAAAATCTACCCAAATTCAGGGTAGCACGCTAAGCCACTGGAATCCACTAAATCCTTACTGTGTCTGGAAACCTGTGACCTTCACAGACCCCAATTCTGATAGAGGTTAATAGGGTCTGTGCAACACAGAGCAGTTGCTGTTGTCATGTGGTCTCCTTCATTCCACTTGAATTCATATTGTAATGATATTAGGGAATAATAATTTGAAAGATAAAATATTATTCTAAGTCCAGGCAACAGGTGGCCTTATGGCACTAAAATCACAACTGGAGAAAATAAGATAAAATTAATAAGAAAAGGCAGAATTAGATAATGATAAAAGTCAGAGAGGGAACCAATGAAATAAAGTTGATGACACAGCCAATAACGTTCTGAAATATTATTCTGTGAGACAGAACGCAGTACGGTCGTGGTCCCAGGAAAGGTTATGAGGGTTTAAGCAGGTTATATATAGTGATGACAATGGTGGGAGGGAAGAAAGGAGGGAAAAGATGACCTATGATAAATTAAGTCACATTGTAAGAATCCTCCAATCATTTAAACATCTAATAACATACTAACCAATAAACAAGGAAGACTGATTGATATGGCTAATAATAAAAGATGATGTATAGAATATTGCTACCAAACGAGTGACCAAAAACAAATGGCACATGGTCAGCGAGTGAGTGAGTGTGTGAATGGTCTGGTAACAAGTGGTAGCAAAGTGATACCGGGAGCCAAGTGCAAGGAGTTGTGGGACAGGTGAAACGATGCCAGATAGTATGGCTGAATTGATGTAGTCTGTTTCCTGGCAATGTTTGGAGCAATTAATAGCTTTCCAATTTGAAGTGGTGCCATCATCTCGCTCATCGTCGCCACCTGACCCATTCCTCTTTTTATTACGGCCCAAACACATAAGAGCTATGGTAGTGCATGCAGTATAACAGTAACTTGTTAAAGCACACGGTCCCTTGCAATCACTCTCTTATCAAAACTGAATGAACTGACTTTCAGACTGAAGCCATCATGTCAGCTCTTTATCCATGAACCCTGAAAAGATTGATAGTAAAACTCATACACTTTGCATCAACTTTTCTACGAATGGTACACTATGGTACTTAATGTACACTACTGCATTTCACTTAAACACACATTTTCACACACACACACCACACACTACACTCCAGGCACTTAAAAATGTTGTCCAACCACTTGTGGCATTGACAGGAAGTTTGCATAGTTGTAACAGTTTAGTAGCTATTTTCTGATAACTTTTCCCCTTTACTCAAGATCAGGTAGCTGTGCATGTCAGTCTTTGTCACCAAAATATTACATTTCTTCTAATATTGTTTTGGTCTGGCAAGTACTGAGAGATCTGACTGTGTGGCTTGAGTCTGTGATTTCTGCTGTCTCGCACACACATTCAGGAAAAACCTTTCCTTGACACCCACTGCCGGGAAAGAGGGAACTTATTTTCCACCATTTTCCCAATATTAGAGATTGGTTGCTTAGATGAACTGAATTCCTTTTCTTGTAATCTTACGTATCTATTTTCACCACTTCTTTGTTTCTCATATTGCAAATTACCATCTTTCTCTATCATACAGTCTCAACAGCCACTCACAAATGGAAGCCAGTAAATGTGATTATGTATAATCCACTTATCCAGACTCTCTATAAGTGCTATTTCCTAACAGATGCACTTAGAAGAAAAGGTGAAGACTTTCGCACATTGGTTTTCATATAGCTACAATTTCTCCCAATCATGTCTCACCACTATACAATCTTTGTGGCATCAGGGACGTGTAGTTTGTATAGGGTCTTCTTGACTCGAAGTGCTGTCAGCCGGGCAGCAGGGGTGGCGTGCCAGCACTCCTGCATCACTTTGCTCATTGTTTTCAGAACCTGTGAAAAAAATTGTCTGAGTATGGTTATGATACAGAGCGAAATATGCTTTGGCAATGAATAAGAGAAGCCTGGCTTGTAGTCAACTTAGATATTATCACAACATGAAAAGTTATGACAGCAAAACAAAGAATCCATGCAGATACCTGCAGTAGTTATCTTCCTAAAATATTCTGAGAGTAATGTAGGTCAGACAAAAATAATAACAAAAATGTTATCTGTTATTAAAATAAAAGATGTTCACAAATTAACCATGTTAGAGAATCTAACAGCAGCAGATTCCTTTAAACTATACCAGACAACAAATTACAAATAGTACAAAAATATCGGTATATAATCTTTCTTTACGATACATAAGAATAATTAATTTAGCAACAAAATTTTAGCCCAAAAAATAAAAGAGAGAGTGCCAATGACCTCGTTATACTGCCAGCGTATGGGTATGTCTGGCCGGATGCCCTTGACACACACCACCTCCTGCATCTCGTCGAAGGAAGGGTCAGGTGGTACACGGTCAAAGTACGGCTGCTGGTACTCATCCACCAACATGTACTGGCTTCCACTCTCACTCGCACATCTGCTCACCCCAACAGTGGGATTAGTTATGTGCCCTATGTATAATAGTTTTTTAATGAACAAATTTTTTATGTAATTTGCACTTTAATCACAGTTTAACACACAAATTAAAGAGTCATTACTGTATACTACTGTACAGTGAAGATGCACAAGAAGTAAAACAATTCTATTTACAAATATACAAAAAAAAAATACAATACAAACCACAACTTAATTATACACATAGGAAATGAAAGCAATTACACAGGCAGACACAAAGAATACAAAGTAAAAACCCTGACCTTCTGGTGACCTCCCACAGTACTAGGCCAAATGCATACATGTCGGCCATCTTGAGAGACTCGAAGCAAGTCATGTTGATGGTCTCAGTTAGTACCTCTGGTGCCATATACCGCCTTGTGCCCACCTTGGGGTTTGTCCCAAAGTCCAGCTCATTGTTTTCACTGCCAAGAGGAAGGAGTGAAGAATAAAGATAACATTCTAGTGTGACAAAGTCTAAAAAGACAGAAAAAATTAACTAAAAACATAACTTTCCAGCTTCTAACAGAGCTGCTGGTAAACAAAACATGGTATATGCTGGTGCATCCATCAGAAATGCACCAAAACTCAAAATAAAAGCATGAATCATAAAATTTCCTCATTTCCTTACCTGACATACTTGACAGCAAGACCAAAGTCAGCTATGCAACACTCCCCATTTTTCTTGACAAGAATATTTTTAGTCTTTATGTCTCTGTGGGCAATGGCTGGCTTTCCCTTGGTCCCAAAGATCTCAGTGTGGAGGTGACAGAGGCCACATGCAGTGGAGTGGCTGATGCGGATCATAGAATAGTAGTTGAGTGTGGTCTTCTGGAGGTAATCATGGAGAGAGCCCAGTGGATGGTAGTCCGTGATGAGCAACATTTGAGTCAGAGAACCCGTCCCTTTTATGTCTGCTGCAATGTAACCTGAGGGAGACAGTCCACGGTGAGTTGAGGTATGTTACCGTCTGTCTACCTGCTCTTAGTCTTGAGGAATAAGTGTTACAGTATCAGTGAATCAGCATTGGCCAAGTTTGGTGGAACCACCAATATAATTTACCCTTTAAAACCCTAAACCCTAAAAATAAAATATAAAATGAGAATATTAATACACTGCCCTATAAAAAAAACAGACACATATATAAGTCAGACAATATAAATAACAACATTTATGCTTATAAAGGATTATATATTGAGACGAGAAAGCTTGTTTTTTTGTTCAAGTGGTTAGATCAATGAGGAGGAAATAAATCAAAGAATGCAATTTATGGACACAAAAATAAAGACATGAACTCCTACTATAATATAAACATCAACATCCTACCTACACATCCCTCTCACTACTACATAACATCACCAAGACTCTTCCTTTCCACGACCACACAACACCACCACCATCACCCCTTCCTCCTATTTCCATGCCCTTCATCACTACCACCATACTATAACTACCCCTGACTCACATAGAATGTTTTCATGTCGTAGAAGGACTGTCTGGTAAATCTCAGTCTCTCTGAACCAGGATGCTTCATCTGTGGTGAAGAAGATTTTGACAGCAACTCGTTCCCCTCGCCACCGTCCCAGCCACACCTCCCCGTACCTCCCTTTTCCCACACTGTGCACCAACTGAATCTGCTTGGCAATGGTCCGCTGAACCTGCAAAACGATTTGAGAACCAGGATGTAGTTTTAGTTAATATACTATATTGGTGACTATCTAGACAACTATTTATTATTTATGTCAGCAATCTGGAATAATGCCTACTAAAGATACTGTGTCAGGACAAAGCTTCTGGATTATAATTTTTAATGTAAGGATGTGTCTTACCAAGAGCGGCAGCCCGGACCCTGAGCCTGAGGACTGCTCAATGAGGTCACTAATGGTATCGTTGCGACCACCCATCCCTATCAGACCCATCTGCTTCCCTCTTGACAGCAGAGAGTTCTCACGCTGGCGGTAACTGTAATGTGTTATGATTGTCCCTCATTAACCTTTTGAGTATTGATGGAAACAGTAAATATCTGGGATTAATAGTCAACATTTTCTCATGTCAACTGTTAAGAAAAGACCAATGGCCATCAATGGGTTAATATCATTAACTGCATTTATACTGATGTCAGAGAAATGTGTATGTCCAGTTCTGACTCTTTGACGTTTGGCTGCTCCCATTTGGGGTTACCAAGTGGATCATCCATTTCCAACTCATGTCCCATGCATCCTCCTCCATCACATCAACCATCTGTATATCCTCCATTATCACACCCATAAACCTTCCATTTTGGTTTTCTCCTTCTCTTCCTGCCTGGCAATTCTATCCTTAGAATCTTCTATATTACTTATAACTCTTCAGTACATGTCCCCCACCACCTCACCCTTGCCTCCAATATCTAAGTAATTGAACACATGCTCACCTCAGCCAGAGTGTCATTATGATTGCCACGGCCGCTACAAAAGCCAGGGGCAGTGTGACCAGGAGCAGTGACTGGGCCAGGTCTCCAGTCTTCTGCATGACAGGAGGCAGGGGTGTGTGCACCTGTGGCATGAGGCCCTCGTTGCACCGGTCATACTCGCGGCAGCAAGAGATGTTCTTGGGGCGCTCGTGTTCCGTCAGGTAGGCTCGGCACTGTGTTGTGAAGATGGCAGCAAGTTGATGGAGAGTGGGAGGGAGGGTTATATGATGACAATACTAAGAATAATTTACTTTTAAAATTACAATAATTTTCAAAATAATCTTTACATAATAAGGACATAATGTTTATATGTGTGCTGTTAGTTATTATGCCTGAGATAGCAAAAGTGGACTGAGCAGAAGGTTGCTGAAAATGGCCTCCCAATGAGTAATAATAAAGAAAAAGGCATCTGACCTGCATGAGACCCAGTTCATCGGATCCGAGACAACCAAAGGACCTCTCTTCCTTCCACTGGTCCGTATCCATGTCATACACAAGCTCGATGGAACTGAAGCAGAAGGCATTGGGTTTGGCATGACACGTGCCATTAAACTCGTGGTTTGGACACACTCCTTCGCAGTAGCACACCAGACCCCACGCTGTAAAATAAATAAAAAAATAATACTATAAGTCGTTATCTAAAAAACCTATAATATATAAAATATAGACATACAGAAATAATTCCATCATCACAGCACGGTATACACAAACACATACACATAAACTGAGGACCTGTCTGTGTATTGCAATCCCTGAAAAAATAACAATATGCTTAGGCCTATATCAGTTTGTACTATACTAAGACTAATGGAATATATAGCAGTCCACAGCCAAGACATACAGTACTGTACATACACCTACAATCAAAATCGGTAATAGTTGAAGACAGGAGTTTCTGTGATCCCTATGCCCTACGAATCCCTTGTTAAGTTTCAAAAGGTGACTAATGGCACCTTTGGGGTACTGGGGCGCCAGAGAGACGGGCGACACACACACAGTCACGAGTACAAGTTAGTTCAGTTCACACGCCCCGTAATATGAACCAAATGTATTGCGTTAACTCACCATCCCTTCTGCCGGTCATACGGTAAATATATATTTGGACTAGACAAGGAAGAATAATGATACAAGTAAATTTTTCTTCAATTATGATTGCAATATAATCATTTTCCTGGGAAATGAATTTTCATTGCATTTATGGTGTGGACTGTAGCGTACGTGCCCTTCAATGGAGACAGACAGGTGAAGGTAGATGCTCACACGCTTGATAAACGACAATGAGAATTAACGCTATTAGTACAGATGAAACAAACAATATGAAATACCTCTGACAAACTTTTCTTTACTTAATTATAGCGACTTTCATCATTGTCCATTCAAAGTATTCCGCGGGCAGTGTATCGTACGTCTGGCAGGCCACGCTGGGCACTACTGAGCTCGGTGAACTGCGTTTCTTGGCACTCTATGGAGGCTCCGCCATACGCCTCCAAATTCCACACATTTTTCATGCTTCCAACATGAATCTCCACCCATAATTACTTTCTTTGCATACAGGAAGAAGTTTCAGACAAAAGGATTACAAGGCAAAGTATATTGTATAATAAACAATGAAGAGAGAATACCGATGACTCCAATCAGTGCAATGAAACATGTAGCCTACCCTCACATACGACGACAGGTTGGCGCTGCCCAAACCCGTCTTCGTTTATTTGCACTGACTACGACTTAATAATCAACGCATTTTAATCATAATCATAAACAAAATCCAATCTCGGGTAGATTTATATTTTGACGGAAAGATTTTTTGAATTGCCATACATACTTATGACGAAGACGTTCTTTATGGTGACATGAGGTAACAATAATGACCAGCCAAGGGAACGAACGCGCAACTTTTTGGCGCCAGTCTTTGCTCCTTGGATCATAAAAACAGAATGGCGACGGTAATTACCAAATCAGCGTTATGCTTAGTTTAACCAAAATGAAAACAAACTCTCCCACATAAATAATACTTAATTAATAGTTGTTTGTGTTATTATCTACTACACTACTCAAGCTACAGCATGGTTCACTACCACCCTCCAAAAACTTTAAGAACACTGGAGAAACTATACTTTCTTTAAAATAATGGCATGCACGAAAGCTACAAGTGGAAGGGGGAAATAGTGATTGCATAAGACAAAAATAAATTGCCCACAGAGGAATTAATGTACAGTCAAAGAGTTACTGTACTGTATACGCTCCGCCGCCCACTATAGTTGCGTATTTGGGGAAGCTTACTTGGGTATGGTCTGAGGCTATTATATTTATTTCAAGGAATGGATGATCCTCCCAGCAATATCACAGGCAGTAAAACATTTGTTGAAAAGGTTCGTTCAGTCCTTCATAGTTAAATTAACTACGGTACAGTCACGATCAAAAGTTCTGCATCAGGAGAGACTTTCATGGAGACCAACAGGTTGAATTTAGTCTCTTATTATATTTTTGAAGCCATATCATTCGAAGTTGTTGCAGGAATTTTGCATAACTGTTAGTAAACTTTTAATACAGTTATCACGTTTTGTATTGTAAATGGATTTTAAATATCAAGCAGCAACAGAGAGAGAGAAGTGAAGTGGACATTGGACAAGGCCAGCCAGTGAGTCAAACGGGCGCCTCCGGGTGAATAGTTCCTTTAGTAGAGTTTAGTAAGAAGCTGACAGTAACCCCACTAACCCACTTGAGAGAGAGAGAGAGAGGGGGGGGGGGAGTCCAGCATGGCGTAAAGGTCGTCGCAGAAGAAGGGGAGATTGAGAGGAAAGTGGTACAAGGGGGAGAAAGTACCGGCCAGAGAAAACAAGGAGAGTGTCGCATTCACGAATGAAAGAAAGTGCCAGCGTGGAAGAGAGGAAAGTAATTCACATACGGGAGAGAGTAGAGTATATGAGTGCCCGAGTGAGAATGGGAGGAAGTATATCGCAGGGAATATTTCCACGGTGAGTGAAGAAGGAAGGGAGGAAAGTGCCACAAGGGATAGAGTAAGTGAGGGAGTGGCACAGGGGAGGAGGGTAAAGCCAGGAGTCAGGTCACAAGCGGCACTCTGTTAGCCAACCAACAAGTGGACCGTTTACCCTCACACTCTCCAGTTACATCATTTCCTGCCCCCTTCCTTCCCTCCTGCCTGCCTCTTCCTTCCCTCCCTCACTAACTCGCTTCCCTCCGGCCTGCCTGACCCTCGTATTCTCCTCCACCTTCCTTCATTCCATCCTTATGTCTGACCCTTGTTCTCTCTCTTTCCTTTCTTCCGTTGACTTCTGCCTTCCTTGCCTGCCCTCCTGCTTTCCCTCTTTCTTCAGTCTTTCCCTCCAACCCCTATTCCTTTCTACCCTTCCCTCCCTCTGGCCCCGCTCCCTACCTTACCTTCCATCCTTTTCTCAGTCCTTTAACTGAATAGTCAAAAGGAAAAGGGTTAGCAGGAAAAATATTTTAAGCGAAAAGGAAAACAGCGTAAATAGATGAATGGTGTAAGTTTGTTTGCTATGTTAAGTCTCCATCATCCGCCACTCTCAACAACCTTCTGCTTCCCTCTCTCCTCTTATTATTCCCTCAGGGCCTACCCCTAGTCCCACGAGTCTTTAATATAACCCCCCTTCTGTAGGTCCTTCCCTGCCTTGACTCACTCTTCACGCCACCTCCCCAGGGAAATCTACATATAAATACGCTGAAGGCAACCACTGTATCCTGAAATACCTAAATTATAAGCGGCGATACTAACAAGAAGAAATGCATCAGTTATAAAAAAAAAAAAACTTTGCTTAATACCTGTTGCAAATCTCTCTCTCTCTCTCTCTCTCTCTCTCTCTCTCTCTCTCTCTCTCGGGACTACTTTGGCGTTTCGTGTCCGTGCTTGTTTGTGTCCTCTTGTTCCCGGGTATACATTCCCGAATTTCCTGTTTGTTGTGGAAAACATACGAGAAGCTGACCAAACGTTTTTCGAGAGCTATTAACGTTACACGGTCTGATTCTTTTAAATTTTATGTTGTTAGTAAATACGAATGAGTTGTGCATTTGAGAGAGTGAGAGAGAGATGAAAGAAAGTCAAGTTGGTGTTGTACTAATGACGTCATTTCCTGATAATTACCCTCTCAGACCAAAATGATGAAACTCCCCGGTAGGATTTGTTGGCTGACGTCATAATTATGAGTAATGTATTCAGTAAAGAGTACATCATCACCAGCAAGATACCTATTTCGCCCCCTTTCTAAACGTATACTGGCGTTAGTCTAGACTCTCTAGAGAGAGTAAGACATGTTGGTTTATGGAAATAATTAAATTATTTCTCTATGTCCTTAGTGTCCTTCCATACAATTATAAGTTTCCTGTTATAAAAAATGCATGAATGAGGTATATAAGTTAAAACTAAATTAACACCATGTGTGTGTGACAAACTGAATGACCCAGCATGAGGGTGGGACAGTGGACTGGCCACATGTGCGTTCGGCAGCGTACATACACATACGCGTGGTCCTCATGTGTCCTGTTTGACTGTTTCGCTCTCCTTTCCAACTGTTTTCTTTCTTCCACCATCATCATTACCACCACTACTACTACGACTCCTTCTCCACCATTCTCTCTCTCTCTCTACACACACACACATCCTTGACGCCCACACATCTATGTGAGCCTCTCAGAGACTCAGACTGCAAAAGGTACACAATGACTCCTTTTACATACATACACACACACACGTTCAACAGGGTAAACACAGCAGCTAAGAGGGTTGGCATCCACATGTGTGGACCGGCATACTGTACTGTAGGGAAACGATAATGCAGTGAATATCTGCTTCAAGTCCCCTGATGCTAAACAGAATGATTTCAAAACAGATTAACAAGTTTCTATTTGGCAATAATAATAATTATTGATAACCGAAAGATAATCGGTAAATTTTCTTCGCGGGAATGCATTCTGGATTTGGAGTGCGACATCGTAATGAAACATACCTCGCCAGAAGGCGGCGGCTCTGCCCAATGTGACTGTCAAAAATGTACTAGACTGGCAAACAAAATCCGCTACATACTATGAATTTATATAAATCATTTAAAATTTTAAACAATGTACAGTTGAGTATCTTTCGCCGGGATCACAAAACAGAGAGGTGTGTGTTGTCCTAATCTCCCCTCCTCCTCATTCCCCCCCCCCCCAGAGACAATGTGTTAGCCTGAGAGTAGGTAAATAAACAATGACCATCTCCCTCTCTCTTTCACAAATTCACATGTGGCGCGACGTACAAACACACAGCATAGGAGGGAAAGGGAGGACACAGACAGAGATAACCAAACACAAATATAAAGACAGATAGACAAACACATTGATGGATAGTGAGGTATAATAGTTGGACGGATAGACCGACAGACATAGGAGAGAGGAGGGGTAAAAGGGTATGTGTTGGTAGCCAGGATGAAGAGAGGAGGGAGTGTGGCCCGACATACCCATATTAACACCTTTGTAAATATAAACCCTGCCTCACACACCCTTCCACTAGCCACCCTACCATCCAACACCTCTCACACTCACGACCTCATGCACTCTTTTAGCACTCTCACACTACCGTTCCTTCCCCTAACCAACCACCAAGTCAGACAGATACGGGGATCCCCTACCACCTTACATACCCGTGATAGAGATTTTAGCAGGAACATGTCATAGAATGATATATAAGTAGCTGTGGATGATGGTGATTTTTATGATGAATATGATGATGATGATGATGGTGAGGGGCAAGTGCTGGTTGGAGTAAAGAAAAGGTACTGCCAAGTCACCCTACATGTAACCTGACCCAAGTTACGACAAGAGCAGAAGGCGCCTAGGACCACCACCGAACCCAGACCAACCTTCACTCCCTCCCTCCCAGTCATTCACTCTCATGTACACACAAAAATATGTACTATACCTACATTTCATACCATAGATGCAAAGAATAACCAAATCAAGAAAAACAACTCTTAGACACACATGACTTCCCCATCAACACAAATGGTTTCAGATTGACCTCTGAGAGAATCCACTATGTTGCAACCACACCACCACCACCAGTATGTTAAGTCTTTTATGGCAGGACTGATTGATCAAATTGGAACTGACGAGAGTCATTGTAGACAGTCACAGCTGAGAGAGAGAGAAAGAGAGTAGTGGGCCTAAACTGCTGTCCTGCACCCACTCCATGAAAAACAGAAAATGGCCAGGGTGAATACAGTCCTATACAATAACTCAGCACACAAACAAAATAGATTTATCTATGCTCATCTTGAAAAGGGGAATATTTTATTAAAATCAAAACAAAAAGAAGAAATAATGAACTATCAAATCCAGAGGTTATAGTACTGTATATCCTGGAGGGCCAGAAGCTACTGGTACATCATTCCAAATCATTCTTACGTGCTAATGTAATGAAAATACCGTAGATACTAAATACAGAGTAGGTATAAAGCTTAACCTGTAAATCCCACAAAGAAAACAATAAAAAAAAAGATACAGATGAACATGCCTTTTAAAACACAGCCTTTAATCATATCAAAGTTTACCGATACTGAATCCTAAATTTTATGAGTAAGGAAAAAAATAAAAACAATAATATAGCATAACCTCCTCTTCAAATGGCATTCTCACAATACAGTACCATATATCCTGAAAGAATAGACCACCGGTTAGATGGCAGAACAGAGTGGAAGAGTATGTAAAGGAGAGAAACATGAGGGGCAGAGGAGGGCTTGAACAAGTAAGGAGGGAGTGTTGGAACAGGGAGAACTGGAGACACTTCTGCCGTGGCCACCCCCTTGAGGGGAGTTCCCGGAGGGAACGAGGCGTCGGAGCTATAGATAGATAGATAGAATAGAGACAAAATTTAACTTACGATAGCAAAGTACCAGCACACAGTTGGCTGTGAGAACGAATACTGTAGAATGACACGTTCTTCAGAAATACCAAAATATATACCATTGTAAACTTTAAGAAGCAAACATTATACATGTATACCCAAAATATAACAATATACCTGTGTACAGTACCAAAAGGATAATTATAGGGTACCCTGTCCCTATATTCCTTGTATAGTACACATTTTAAACTATAACTAGACACCGCACTAAAATTTTAGGGACACCCAGTAAATGTAACAAAAACAAGGTTAATATTATGTGTAAAGCCTATGTATGTGGTTCAGTATATCAAAAGAACAACTAACTACTGGTATTATTCACAACTATAAGGCTCGACAGCCGGTTCCTGACAATTTATAATCCACTCCAACTCGCAGAGTTTAGTTCCCAGTACAGTAGTTCACCCAGGTCATGTTGAGGTTAGGTCTGGATTATTCAAGAACGCCATCTATTAACATCAAATTACGGTGTGTGTGTGATAAGAACGAGAAGTCTTAGTCCTCAAAAAATACCAAATAAGCACATAAAGTAAATGAGTACAGTACAGGTATATAATTCTGTGCGGTTAAAAGCTTATAAATTATACCCTTCTAAATACAATCTACTAATTTTATAAATCTTTACGTAAATAATGTCTACTGCCTGCCACAATTAAGAGTAACCATAACAATACCATATTATGGTTACCTAGAGCACGTGTACTTCCTCAATTCATGCCCAAACCCACAACATACAACATTGGACCATTTTCAAACAAATTCATGGTGTATACGATGGCGTGATACCGGTACGATGGCTCTGTTGTTTGTCTATGGAGCCGTCGTACCAGTACTACACCATCGTCAACACCACGAATGTTCTTGCATACGGCCCATTATCCCACACATTTAATTAAGGACCCAATGATTGTATATCAGATTTGGTGACTTCTGATTCCTCCTCACTATGCCACGAAACAAGCTCCTTCTATATAGTTGGTGGCGTTTCGTGGCAATGTTTGAAGGACTCATTAACCTCCAATTTTCTGACTACATCACAAGGTCCTTTAATATTTACCCACATAAGTCCCCCACCAACCAGTACTGCACATAATGTAAACAATGTCCATATCTCACTTTCCGGGCTATTATCGCACAATTTCTGGCGACATAATGGTAGAGTTGATGTTTAAATGTCACCTACCTTCCCTGCAGAGGACGAAAGTACATAGTACGAGTGTGATAATGCCATGTTTACGCGAATTCCTCCCAGGACTTGGGGCCATGGCTGCCATTTTTCACTGAGCCCGAGTTGAGTTGTGACGTCACGGGTGGGTCGCTGCCGGGTGCTCATGCCCAAACTGTTGTACCATTAGTTCATTATAACTTTTCTTTTTCTTGTTAGTGATTTGGAAGGCTACTCATTCCTCCAAAGAAACTATGCCACAAAACAGAAGATCCCCTATTAGCAGTACCATTGAGGGCGTCTGTTTCCTGGCATAGTTTGGAGGAAGCAGAGACCTCTCTATTCACCAACGAGAAAACCTCCCCTTATCATACACGTGACAAAGTAATATGCGAAAATTTAATTGAGTGACCATGTGAGAAATAATGTTTGGTGTGTTTTATTATAATGTGTAATGTCAAAAGAACGCACACAAATACACACACACACAAGCAAAATTCATGGCACCAAGGCTCCCAAACTTGGCGGGTCTTCAGTCTCTTCACCTTCTTTCAGAGGGGCAATATAGTTTTGGCGGGTTTGGGATTATTTGGCAGGGAGAGTGGCAATAATCTGGGAAACCTACTTGTATTTATGGGCACTGAACAAGACCAAGACGATGCCTTATATATATTCTATAAAGCCGTCATACCTATCATCATCATCATCATCATCCCCTCGCCCTAGTTTTTCAATATGCATAATAAGACTCTTTTTGTTGCTGCTACCCCACTGTTCACCCTCTGGCGCCCCTCGTCCCCCCAACGAAGAGGCCCGATGGGCGATGGGTATTCCTAATCCAGTTCAATAATGCGGAAGCTAAAAACAGGCCACACAGGGCATTTGGTATTAAGATTGTACAAGAAAGTAAACAAACAATTAATGGAACAAAAACACAGTATAATAAATATGATATATTCAAATACTGTTAATAAATTGTACAACTATATACTGTACTGTAGGTCAAGCATTACACCAGAACCTTTGAATAACTATAAATATAATAAATACACGATAATTACACCTGTAGTTCCTCGGTTTACAATACAACCAACAAAACCAAGTCTTTGATCAATAAATCCAACAAGATGTCAAGTAAGAGAATGCAATCCTAAATGATGCCTTAATGGGGTAATGTATAGTAATTATGGTAAATTTGGAAAAACTAAGGCCTTCAAACTCTTCCAACGAGCAGCATCCTACTGGCCCAGGGTTCTCATAAAGCTGGAAACATGGAAAAGGTGGTGATAAAAAGAAACATTCAAGAGCTAAAAAAAGAGGAGTATAATAAAACCAGTAAATGGAAATGTCAGCAATCTTTTCACTGTGACTATACCAAACTAAATGCAAAGGCTTGCCTCTAGATCAGATTAACACATGTGAGGCTCAGCATTTAAGGGGAGAAACTCTTGTCAGTAAAATGGATTGCTACTAATTTTTTAAACTATGTCAATAAACTGATCCCCTATTAGTAACACAGAGGTGAATTGTTTTTGTGGTACACTTTACAAAAATCAGTAGCCTTCCAAACACCAAAAAGATCGAGGTTCTCCCCTTAAAGATTCAAACACCTGAATTGTAGCCAATGACTGAGACCGACTGAACACCTGCATAGGGGACACTCTTAATGGTAAATTGGATGGCTACTGGCACTGCTTCGTCCAAACTATGCCACAAAACAGATCCCCTATTAATAACATTAAGGTAGTCTGTTTCCTGGCATAGTTTGGAGGAATCGGTAACCCCCAATTCACCAACATCAGAATTTCCCCTTATGTACTCTACATTCCTTCTCAACACATAAACTAACTAAATTCCCAATAAAATATTTTCTTTACTATTATCACACAAGTTGCTACCCTGCAAACACTAAATTAAACAAGTTACAGGAACAAATAATGGAGAGATCTATTTGGATTACTTGGATTTCATTACTATTGGTAAAACACTCTTCTCTCCATAATTGTATTTTACCTACATCATAGAATATATGAGAACACAAGAAATATGTTTACCATTTCCTTAATATCATTCTCTTAGAAGTAAGTACTATATGAGCAAATAGACTGACCAAACCACATGGGATATTAAGGCAGATTTTACTCTACTTAAAATACAAGAAAAGTGAAAGAAACACAGAGTTGTAATCCTTCACAAACATTTCATGCCCCTGGGAAATCTTCAATACACTCAAAAGAATTAGAAAATTGGGATTGTTTCACTCTTTTTTTTGTGTGTATTACTTCTTTTCTCTGCTAATAAATGCACAAAACATAAGTTATTGTTTTACTCATATGCAAACAATACTGTAAGCTATCACAGAAGAAAGAGGACAGTTTGGAGTTAACACCCCTTCATTCACCACTAATCAAAAACTTATCACAGCTTAAAAACTGTTTGTGTAACTTCTTCTCATGCATAGTTGTGTTTATTGGATGGCTGCTGTGCCAAAAACAGATAGTTCTTAGGGCAGTTAATAAAAAAAGAAGACACAGGCACCTAACCCTAGCATAATCTCGTTGACTGCCATTCCTTTTCATAGCTTATACTAAACACCTTTGACATTGGAAATAACTTTGCTTCAATTCACTGTACAACCTACATAATTAAATCTTTGATTGATACACCCAACAAGGGGTCAAGTTAAACAATGCAACTCTATATGGTGCCTTAATGGGACAATGTACTGTAGTTAAGTAAAATCAGTTCTTCCTATCTTTCAATAGGACTGCTTTCATAAGAAGTTATGATGCTGTCAGCAAACCAGAGACATCTAACCCCTCCAAAGTGTCAATAAGCAGATTAAAAGATTATTCATAAAACCCTACAGTAACGAGACAGAAATGCCCTTTTTATAATGCCCTTTCCACTCAAGCACACAATTATATATATAGCTGGAGATCAAGTCAAAGCTGCACCACCAGGCAGAATATATATACTTAATACGTAGTAAAAAATGTACAGTCTAAAAGCAGTGTGTCTGTATATTAATAGATTGGCTATTCCACCCTACCCTAAGCAAGCATAGGATAGGATTTCCAAGCTGTAGCCTCTGTTAGTGGATAGACTGACTCCTATGGTGGTCTATAATGGACTGCACATTCACTACAGCACCAAGCAACTCCCTCAGTGATAAAAATAGTATAAATGCTACTCTACGTCCATCATCACGGACTAACTATGATAAGAGCATCATTCCTTTCATTATCAGCTGCATGAGATACAATATATGAGTTATGCAGTTCAATAGTTGTCATTTCTGTCTATGCATTCACTACCTTGTCTTTCAATTAAAGGGGCAATATACAGTACCATACAATAATGCCGAGAAAAAAAGAAGTCTGAGGCTATAAAAAAATTGGACAAATACAGGGAAACAGGAACATGTGTACTAAACAAGAGCATAGCAAAGGAGGGAGGACACATACAACACACCACGGACATCTACAACAAGTGCACTAGGGGTCAATGCAGCATAATGAAACTGACACAATACACAGAAACACATGCTGGGTCACACAACATAATGAAACATGGCCAATTAGGGGATGAAATAGTTATGACAGATTTGGAACCAATGATTCCTCCAAACTCTTCCAAAAAACAGGCTACCATAATTTCACTGACTGGGACTGTTTTTCTGCATACCTTGGAGGATTTGGGAACATCCAATGAACATTATAAAAAAAATTAGGTGTCCAAAGCTGAAGGCCGAGCGAAGTTGAAAGTCGTCGCTGATGATTAAAGTCACTACAGGAATATTTTCCTTTTAATCGTTAGGTTATGTTTCTTTATTGGAAGAAATTACAATTTGATTCTTATCTTTTTCATTGATTAGTGTGATGATGATATCTGGTATGGTCTAGGAGGAGTTAGGTTCCGACATTTTCCATAATCTGGGGCACAAGAACTGAGGTTGACCACCAGGCCAAAAAGCTTTCCAAAATCAGGGGCAAGAAAAATGTCTGAAAATCTAGAAGACTCGCTTCGCTCGCGGAAGTGGCCTTGCTCTGCTCGGAATTAAAGTGCTTAACCCCATTTCAGTGTTGACAGACAGACTGTTCCACAATTATATTTGTAAATGTCCCGGAGAAAAAACTTTTATACTAAGTCCCACAAGAAAGTAATGCCAAATTGCCTAAGGGGGAATGGGGGGGGGGGAATGCTGATAGTCGGCAAACTGTAGGCATCTGATAGTACATAAACATCTCTTCCTTCTGTGTCTATGTCTTTCACTGATTCTTGATTTATTATCTATAACATAATTCCTTTTCATAAATATGTTAATCAACCCATTTTACTTCTTTTCACAGTCTGCTCTGGAGATAATACATGGTTTTCTGAGCAGGAGGAGTATAACAATATGTCAGGTAGACAGTACAGTACACCCACATATACTACATAGTCCAGACACTACTTGGGATAATTTGCCAGGAAGATGTACAACATCCATATAGATTTTTTCAACCATCTTCCATGAGGGACATTATGGGGCTTTAACCTGCAGTGTTAATGAGTACTTCTGTAGCAGCTCTAATATTTCCTTATGTACGACTTCATCCTGCAAGAATAAAGAAATTATTAAAGCTACAAAAAGAAAGGTTGATGACTATTGTATTATCCCTTGATTTACTCCTGATGATTTTTCTGTCATAGGCAAAGACTCCATTCTTTCAACAGCTAAAATTTAATTCATTTACTCTATAAACATTGGTACTGTATAGGTTTAGGTAACATACCTACCCAAAGGCTAGATGAATTAAAATGTTGAGAAAATTCTTAATGTTTATTGGGTAAAAGGTAACCAAAAATATATTAGGGGAGTAGGATACTTTTAAAAATTATGTATTGGTGGATTGGCACACTCTCAAGCTGAAGAATTTAGGTAAAATAATAGAATTTTACATCTATGTGACCAAATTCACTATACAGTATTTTATATTTATAAAAAAATAAAGCGCTGTGGATTTACAATGAACAACAAGAGTGAGCAAACAATGTATTACTCTGATTTGTCTTTATTTACAACTTGTAAAATGGGCAATTGTAGTAAAGAAATGTACTATATATGAAATGATAGAACATCCAATCTCCCTTGACTATCACTTACGTCTGGGGTAACGATGGGAACCTCCTTGGCTTGTTCCAGCCATTGTATACACATTTCCTTATCATTCAGCTGTAGGTGACACTTGGCCTGGAAGAGTCGGTTTTCCTTCCAGCCATTTGGTCGCAGGTTCTCCGCAGCCTGGAAGTAGCCCAGGGCCTCCTCAATGGTTGATGTGGGAATCTCACCATATAATGCCCTTCCAACTTGACGCATAGTCCAATGCAATTGTGACACCTGTTGACATACACATAATGGTAGATATTATACAATACTGTATACTGTACTGTACATGTAATAGTATGCAGGGGTAGTGCAGGTGGGACACAGTTTGCTGCAAGTTTCACAGACCAGTGACAATGGATATGATAGAGAAAGAAAAGCAATGCTACAATCGAGAGATAAGGAATCAAAGGTAAAGGACAGTGTGAGGTAATTGATGAGGTGACAGCCTTCCTCTGGATGATATTGAGCATCTGTGTTGAAGGAAACTCTCCTAAAATATGACAACAGTCAAGATACAAGAACTCATAAAGACTGATACTCAAAAGATGAACTTCACGGTCAACGAGGGTCATGGTTGTTGTTGTTGAAGTTCCTCAAGCTGTTTGGCCAAACAGCCCCTTGCTCCTGAGGAAGGCCATGGCCTGAACTGGGCTTTCCCACAGTACCCGCAGTGAGTGTATGTTGTAGTGTTGGCGAGTGTGGTTGTGTGCATTGCAGTTTTCCATAATGTGTTTAATAGAATGGGGTGTTGTGTTGCATCCCGGACAGGCATCCCAAATGGCTCCATCCAGCTTCTTCTGACATGTCAGAAGGGCCCGGTGGTGGCCACATCTCAGCCTGGCCAGGTGGACTCTGTCCTCATGGGGAAAGGTTTCAGATGGATGGATGTCAGGAGATGTGCAAGCAGCTGAGTGATTGGATGGATTGGTGAAAGATTTGAATATGGATATGTTTTTGGAGAGTGGTTTGGGGTGGGCAGTGTGTAAGAGATGATAATATTTATGTATGTTATCGTGTGCTGGGTGTTGTTTTTATGTTCCTTGGCATGTGTGGGTGTTCTGCCATGTAGTGTAGTGGGTGGTGTGGGTTTGTGGAGGCTGCAGCATGTGCTAGTGTGCCTCTCATGTCAGGTCCTTGATCTTAAGGAGTTTGGCTTCATGGTGTAGGTGGTCTGTAGGTGTGGTAGCTTTGCAGCCTGTGATTATCTTTTGGGCTCTATTTTGTATGGTCTGAAAGGTGTTAAGATGAGTCTCAGTAAGGTTTGAGGCCCAGGCAGGGCTTGCATAATCCATCACTGATCGGATATATCGTTTGTACACTGTGATTGTGGTTTCTTTGTTTTGTCCAAATGTTGTGCTGGCAAGTGATCTGAGGGCATTAATTCTTTGCATGCATTTGTTATTTGATGATTGTGATATGCTGTTTGAATGACATAGATGTGTCTTTGATCCTACAGCCAGAGCTGTGGGCCCAAGTCCACGTTACCACAAGAGCTACAAGTGGGGTCGCACCTTCCAGAAGACAAGTCCTGAAGGGACCATAAGGGGAGGGAGTTTAGACTGCTGCATGCAAAGGGATAATGCACTTTCGTGTGCTGGCGGTCCACACAGCAGTAAAAAAAAGTCTCCGGTTGCAGTACACCTCACGTAGATTTTTAATCCATGTGGGCAGATCTCGTCAAATCCACTAGAAAATGACAAGATCCTACAACAATCTTTATTCTAGCCTCTAAATGGCTAGTATTCACAGAGAATAAAGTTAGCCCCTCTGGGCAATGATTATGTAGTGTTCCTGTTGGACAGTGTGATGCTGTTTAGAGTTTTGTAGAGTTGCTGGTGTTTACGTTGTGATTAAGTGTGTTGACAAACCTTTGCCAATTTAGTGTTTTCTGTTCTTTAATTTTGTTCTTTATTTGTGCATTTAGTGTTGTATTTGGTGTACAATGTGTTGTGCAAGAGGAGTTGGGGATGTGTGTTTAACTGTGTCTCGTTGTCTGGCGAGGCCTTGAATTTCTGTTGTAAAGTTGGGGTTGTGTTTTCTTCGGTTGCCTCTAGGGATGTTTGTCTGCGTTTTGTATAATTGTATTGAATTTTTGTACAGCAGTGTAGATGTTTGTAATGGGTGTACAGTTCAGTGTTTCAAAGTGTTGTTCTGTTTCAGTAGTGAAGGCTTTCCAGTTGACTCTTTTGTAGTTAGTCTATGTGTGTCTGTGGCCAATTGGGATGACTCTTGTTTTTGTGGTGATTATGATTGGGAGGTGCCACCCTCCATGATGTTTTGAGGCGAGGTTGGGGGAGCAGAAGGTAATGTCAGGTGATGATGGTCGGAAGAGGGCTTGAGGAGGGATGTGGGTGCCAACGTTGGTGAGTGTTGTTTAATGTAATGAGGTTGTCCGTTTGGGAAAGGATTTCAAGCCCTCTGTCTGTGTCTGGGTTGTTGACATACCAGGCCAACGTCCTGGCGTTGAAGTCACCACCCAGGATGTGGTCAGGTTGGTTGGTGATTTGTTGGAGCTGGGGGAAAAAGTTATGGGGAACTGTCAGGCAGGTTTGAGGGGGGGGGGGGGGGATGTATAAATTGGAGACCATACCTCAAAACAGAAGCGTCCCAGGAGGTAGTGTAATGATGCATCTTCAGGCATATGTTCAAGGGCCTTATCTAGGTGCAACTTGAATTGGAAGCCGCTCTTGATGCGCTCAGCCTGCCCCAGGTACTCTCCCCTCATGCCACACAGAATTCCAAACCACTTGTTGCACTGGGGGTTATTCAGGTCAAGTAGTTGTGCTTTCTCAGCATGGTTGTAGCCTGTGGGAGTTATTAATTCAAGAGTGGGATTAGGGTGTCAGGCAATGCAAATATTATAGATACGTTTAGTACATAGAGAGACATTTCTGCACATGACTGTATGCTGTATAAGAATTGAGTGGGATTAATAGTACAGAACATATATTACTGCAACCAACCTCAATTCCAAAACACAAACACATTCATAAGAATAATCCCCGTCCAGCTATTTCTTTATTCAACATGAATACTGTACAGTACAGTACTGTAAAGAACCTCACTCATAACACAAAGCACAATACAAACCAAAATTCTGGGTTCACTTGGTGGAACAGATGAGCTAGAAACAGCATGTATTGGAGTTTCATTATATTCATGTCTCAATTATCAGTCTGTTTGGGAATTATTTTTGTTAACAGTCTCCTCTCTTACCTTCAAATATCAAATCCTTCCTATTCTTTTCATTGCCAGATTGTTCCATTAATATTGCCATATTTCTTGTCGCCATAGCTAGTCTCCATAAGAACTCAGGACTGTCTGAATACTGAAAATGATGACCAATGATAAGATGAAAATATATACATTTCATTATACAATAACATGACTGTTTATGGATAGTTGTTCTATGGCATAGTGTGAAGTAATCTGTTGCCTTTAACTAGCCCTCAAAATCATACCTCCCTTATCATTACCTGGTCAATTTCCCCTCGAAGGAGGTTGTAGGCGTGTGTCTGGTCCGAGCCAGAACCCTCACTGAGCTGATCCACCTGCTGTAAGAGATATGCCACGTGTTCCTCCTCGTCACTCGTACGGTGACCTTCACGTTGAGATCTGCTTATGGATGGGGCAGCTTTCTCACTGGAAGGTAAAATCTGTGTCACAAAAATAATGAATGGATCACTCAAACATCTGACAACTTCCTTCACATTCAACACAACTTTAACTGGTGGAATCATCCATGATGATTTTGCAGTCCCTGTTTATAGGTAACTTTCATTCTTGCTTCCCAAACCCCTGACCTGTCATCCGGTGAGAGGTCAAAGAATTCGTCATCATCTTCATCTGGTGAGTAGTAGTCTGTGTCTGTAGCACGACTGGTGTCTGTGTCGTAGCCTGGAGTGGTGCGGAAACTGTTGTCGGTGTCGTTCTCTGAAGCAGTTTGATAGCTGACCGAGGTTGCCAAACTGTCGCTCTCAGAAGCTGTGTGGTACAGTAAACAATCATGTTCTTATCATTAGATATTGGGCCGATTCCAGTCGTCAATATTTGTTGGCTAGCCAACAAACGAAAACCTTTGGTAACGTGTCCGATTCCACAGTCGTTTTTCGCGACCCCGTTTGTTAGGGCGCCAACCAAAATCATAAGCATTATTGGAACTTTGGGGAGGGATCTTTGGTGAAGGGTATATCTGCCCAACCGAACTTACTAATTATATATTATTGAAAATATTTATATTATTTGCATACCAAATGATTATATTTCATTGTATAATGCATGTTCATTTTTTCTATAGAAGGCATCCAGAAACAAGGAAAAACAGCAAGATTGTATTATTTTTGCGATAATCCTGCTGATCGCAGTAAATTCACGTCTGTCGTCTGCTGCGCTTCAACCAGCGTTGCCAAGTATGGGAAAGTTTCCCTAGACATGAAGAATTAGAGGTAGCAACGGGGAAATTATATTAAGATTATTGAAAAATAAATGGGGAAATTTCTACAAGACGAAAAATACGACTATCTTCAAGAGTAAACAGGAAATTTTTGAGGTAAAAAGGGAAAATCTGATGTTGAAGTTGGGGAAATTTCGTCAAGCAGACCTGGCAACACTGGCTTCAGCTCGGCTAATTAAGCATCACAGCACTTCATTATTTTACATCTATTGTTCTTCCAACACGTTACTCCAAATTCATTATAGATAAGCCTGTGAAACATTTATTAAGGTATAACTTTATACAAGTACTTGGAACTGACTAGAGGGAACTAATTATAACTCAAATTAACACTAGTGTAGACACGTCAAAGAACAATCTTCTGTAAGGTATAATTTGTGCAGTTTGTATGGTCTTTTTAATCAAATTACCCGCTATGACAGCAGACAAATGTATTATTAAAACATTATTTATGTATTTGAAATATATTTAACATCAGTATTTCTTAAGTTTTATGTTATTTAGTGAAAATTAACTGCTGATAAGTTAGAGCAGCAGGAGCCTTGTCACGAGGAGAAATTGCGGTCATCAACTCGTCATATGTTCTCTCTTCCAAGTTCCTTCTGCTCACAGGTGACAGTTCATATTTCGGTGCGAGTTTGTTATAGTTCCATGGCCAATAACCACCATTCAGGTGTACCAACCCTTCCGGTTAGCGCCCGGGGATTTGTTTGCGAGGCCACCAAGTTTGTTGGCTAGCAAACCAAAGATCAGACGACTGTGGAATCGGAAAGGCTTATTTGTAATGGGTCTCACCATGTTGGTGATGGTTTTTGTTCGGGCTGTAACAAATCGACTGTGGAATCGGCCCATTATCTTATGTCATTTAGCATATTTCACTGGAATTTAGTACGTATACATAGTCTGTAAGTTTGTGAGAATAACCATGTTTCATGAAGGAAAAAAAAAAAAAAAAAAAAAAAAAAAAAAAAAAAAAATTGTACACTGATTCACTTTACATGGTACACTTCACACCCATCCTATCTATCTATCTATTGCCAGACGCCTTAATCCCCGAAGGGGTGGCCACAAATGAATCGCGTCCATGAACCCCTGTTCCCCGTTAACTGGCGTCCCTCCTCCCACCCCATACCACTCTCCCTCACATACCTCTCAACTCCATCCCTCCACCTCAATCTCGGTCTGCCCCTCCCCCTCCATCCCTCCACTTTACTCTCGTACATTCTCTTACGTCCACACCCACACCACACTGCTCCCGTACCTCTTCATTCGTCAGTCTGTCTCTCCATGTCACTGCACACGCACTTCTAAGGTAGCTCATTTCCACCCCTCTAACTCTTGATTTATGTCTTTCCATCATCGTCCACGTTTCACCCCCGTATGTCAGTGTCGGGATTACCACACTATCATGTAGCGTTTTCTTCACATCCATACTCATCGCCCTATTCCATGTCACTGCTTTCAGTGTTCCTACAACCCTCTTCCCCTGTTGTACCCTCTCTTGCATCTCATCCTCTAACCTCCCATCTTTGCTCATCACACTGCCCAAATACTTAAATGAGCTGACATTCTCCATAACCTGTCCAAATATTTAACCTCACTTCACAACCCGTGGCTGTACCCCTTTCAAAGACCATAACTTTGCTCTTCATTACATTCACCTTCAGGTTCCGTTTCTCGCACACATCTCCAAACATATTCACCAATCCCTGTAACTCCCACTCATCGTTACTCAGCAGAACTGTATCATCAGCAAACAGCAACACAGGCAACTTCCACTCACTCCCCTCCCTTATCAGAGGTACACCAATACCCACTGCTCTTCCCTGTATTTCCTTCATAACTCCATCTATGTATACATTGAACAACCATGGAGACATGACACACCCTTGCTTCAACCCAATGCTCAAGTTAAAGAACTCACTCTGCTCACTCTCCACCCTGACTGCCGCTCTTGCGCCCTCATACAAGCTCTTCACTGCCTCCAGCAACTTTCCAGCCACTCCATATATTCTCAGTACTTTCCACAGACCTTCTCTATCTACTTTGTCATAAGCCTTTTCCAAATCCATAAATGCAGCATACAGCTTCTGTCCCTTCTCCAGATACTTCTCCACAACACACCTCAAGGAAAAAATCTGGTCTACACACCCTCTACCCATCCTAAACCCACCCTGCTCCTCACCCACCCACCTCTCTGTTCTCACTCTCACTCTCTCGATCACTACCCTACAGTATACCTTCCCTACTACAATAAGGAGACATATCCCTCTGTGATTACCGCACACTCCTCTCTCCCCTTTACCCTTATACAGAGGCACTATAATTCCTAATTTCCAATCTTCAGGCACACTTCCCTTGTCCCATGTTAGTCCACACATTTTCCACACCCACTCAACCACTATCTCCCCACCACCATCTATTCCTGATGCTTTACCCATCTTTACCCTCTTCAGGGCCTCACTCACTTCTGCCCTTCTGATCTCCACCTCCTCCTCCACTACCTCTCTTCTCTCTCTCATACCCCATCCAACTATGTTTGCCGGCGTTCCACTTCCTTCATTCAACAGTTCATCAAAGTGCTCTCTCCACCTCTCAACTCTACCACGCTTCTCTACAATCACCTGCCCATTCTTGTCTTTCACAACCGTACTACCTCCTTTATTCCCTTTCCTCGCTTTCTTAACCTCCTTCCAGAACATCTTGCACTCTCTCCACTTCTCACTTAAATTCCTTCCAAATTCCTCATCTACTCTTCTCTTACTCTCACTCACCACTTCACACCCATACAACAGAATATAAATATCATGGGCTTACTGCTGCGAGCTGAGGTTCTCTGACTAATATTGTATTCTGGAGCTGTATGATGGCTGGCTGAAGTGTTGCCCGAAGTGGTGCTGCTGAAACTGACAGTCTTCTTGCGGAAGGACGAGCGGGAGGAGGGGCGGGAGGAGTGGCGGGAGGACGGAGAGTGGTGGGTAGACGCCAGACTGCGATCACCAAGTTTTTCAAGCTCTGTGGGGTGAACAGTAAATTCTGAAATACCCTGACTATTCTCTGTCTTTTCTCTAACTGGTGGCCAGTATTTACTAATGCTATCATAGAGTCTTCTGAACATTCTATACTATACAGTATAACAGACTGCACTTGCAATTTGTTTACCACCAGAGTGCATGCTTATACTCAATAACAAGTTAGCTAAACTCATATTTCTATATCTGATGCTTATTAACTACAAGTATTTTAACAGAGTTTCAAAATCTTGTGCAGCCAGTTCCAGGTGTCTTGTTTCTACCTAGTATCTAGAATCCATACAAACTCAGGCAGAGACCTGGAAAGTCATTCTGGACGTGAAAGACATTGTTGTTAGGGTCACAAATAGAAGTTTCTTGTAGGACAGCATTTGATATTGTATTGGTTCCATAATATGGCATAAGTAACTACTGGTAACATTCATGAAGTATTTACTGAAAAAATAATAATAATATGAAAACAAAGTACATAATTTATACATGTACAGTACTATACAATATACTGTATCTAAACATACACAGCAACATTTATACCGAGAGAAAAAAAAGAAAAATTTTACTGCACCCTCCTGTACCGAGGACCTCATAAGGCAGAATACATAGAAGAGATAACGAAAAGAAATGTGTAGTAAAGCTGCATAATATTTAACATTTACCTTCCTCCTCATCAGACACTGCATCCTTCTGTTCTCGACCTTAAAAGATTAAGAAATTTGTATTAGTACTGAAAGGTGAATGAATAAACATTAAGTATCAAAGGATCTTCAACACATCAGCACTACTCCATTTTGCAAGCAACAGTTTTCTGCATGCCATAGGGTTCTTGGATATATGAACTAAGCCTGCAACAAAAAAGTCTGCCCATCAATTGGTTTAATGTCACACTCTGCATCCCTTGAGAGTGACCATGAAAAAAATATCAAAGTTATAACTCTTTTTAACCTCCTCATCCACATACACTACATTCTCCCATTAAGAAATTTACTCTCTCCCTTCAATCATCCCTTCCTCAGCCATCTCACTTTCATATAATCTTGGTGTAAACATTTCCCTCTTCATATAGTCCCAGTATATGAAATTGTAAGCAATTTGTCTGACACAGCATGAAAATACTGTACTGTACTTACTATAGTTCTAATAGTATGGCAGTAATTATTGTGCATAGCAAGATTCCTGGAACTACTTCAGTGCAGTGATAGACCATTCAGGACTTTAACAATACTGTACCTCAATAAATGTACCTGTATTGACTTTTTCTACAACAGTACCACTAATGTTTGTTGGTCAGACCATTCAGAACAATGTCTTTTGTTACCGTACTACTAATTGTATTTTGCTACTACCGTGTTTCACTACTACTCCCTCCCCCTTACCAGTTTCAAGAAGAGCAATCTCTCTTTTGACTTCCATGATGGTGGTGTGGAGATTGGAGATCTGGTGGGTGAGGCGGGAGTGTTCATTGAGACGGGAGAAGAGGTAGTAAGTTCCTGCCCCCGCCATCAACCCCACCCCCATCGCTGCCCCCACCAACCCCACTCCCAGTGCTGCCCCAGCCTGCAACATCACCCACAAAATATTAGCATTACTGTATTCGTAATGTACCGCGCTGTATGTGTGTATCTATTTTTTTTTTTTTTTTTTTTTTTTTTTTTTATCGAGGTATTGTTTTCTTTTCCTATGCCATACTACTAGTATGGCATCATAAATACTGGTTTAAGTAAATATACAGTAAATCACGAAATTGTTCTATAAACAGAGCCAATATCATAATTAGGCTGTACAGTACTATAGTATATTTTCATAATACTATAGGAGTGCCGGTATAAATCTATGGATTCCTTACTACTCTTTCACTAATATCTTCTCTTTCACATAGGGTAGCTGAAGGATGTTATTGTAGTTAGGCATATAATTATATCATCCATTCATAGTTACAGACTGCAGAAAAGTATACAACACTACATACTGTACTGTGTGCTTAAACTCACCCTTGCATTGATGTTAATGTTAAAAGATTTGTCCCCACTCATCTTGGCTTCTTTATTCTCTTCACTTTACTTTATATGATTGATAAGGATGATGATGTATCTCTGGCAATGATGATGTGTGGCCTGAAAAAAAAACAATGAATTATTAGTAATGAAAACTGGGGTGAATGGGCTCTCAGGAAACTTCTTATTGTGCTTTAATACAATAGAAGATAATTATCCCTAAATAATTTCAGCTGTCTAACTTTATGGTAGTCTGTCCAGGTTTTGATGAGGTTAGTTTTGGTCAGGTCAGGTTTGGATAATTTAAGAATATATCAATTAACTATTTATTGTAATACAATCTTTGCATTATCCTGACGGTGTATTATTATTATTATTATTAAAAAAGACCAGAGACACATAGCTGGGAGAGAACGCATGCATTTTATCAATCCGAGGACCCCAGCCCCATAAATCCAACCTAAAGAAAAGAAGATAGCGTCGAGAAAGAAAGATGAATAGTAAGTTCAATAAAACATATTACAGTATCCCTACTCTTGAAGCCAGCCAGTCCCACACCATCAAAGACAGATTCACCAAGGCCATTCCACAATGACACAGACCAAGGGACAAACAATCGACTGTACTGACAAGTTCTACAGCGAGGCAATACATAAGCAAACCTATGGAAGGCCAACGCACCACAAGTGACACGAGCTGGAACATACAGAGGTGGCAGAGATGAGTTAAAAGGATGCACCACATCACTTCTGATCTAGATGAGCATGCACAATGATGCAACAGAACAACGGTGAACCACCAGCAAGAAAATTAGTATTAGAAACAAACCTATCCAGCAACTAGAGAAGGCAGTCAACTGCTGAACTCCATACTGGAGAACAGTATTCCATTACAGGCAAAACAAAGGAGTTAAAACACCATAGTAACAATGCGTGATCTCCGAACACATGCCAAGCTCTACGCATAAGACCCAACTTTTGGGGAGACAAACCTCGAGATTGACTGCACATGCTTCTCAAAAGTCAGCTTAGCATCAAATGCAACTTCCAGAATAACCAAATTCTCAGACCCCCCCAATACAGTCCCATCAAGAATCAAGGGTGGCGATAATGGATACAATGTGTGAGACCTAGAGACAACCATTACCCTCGTCATGCCAGCATTCAACCTCATACCCCACAACCTGCACCAATCACTAATCTTAACCAGGTCACAATCCAATGACTGAGCAACAGAAATCCTGGCACCAGGGGTTGGCACAACAGCAATGAGGATGGAATCATCTGCATAACCATACAAGTCATTCTTCGGGGCTGTTCGGCCAGACAGCTTGAGGAACTTCAACAACAACAACAACAACAACAACAACAGGTCATTCTCCAAGATGTTAAAGAGTTCAGAGGTGTATAGTAGGAACAACAGCGGCCCCAAGACACTACCTTGGGGCACCCCGAACACTAATTCTACATATACAAGACAGACAATACTGAACCACCAACACCAACAGAGCAAAGTCTGTAAATGATACCCAGATGGTTTATCCTATCAAACGTAGCGGAAAAGTCAAGTTGCACCAGTCTAGCCTCACGACCCAACTTCAAAGCATTCTGCACTTCATGAGAGATACAAAGAAGTGCATCGCACGTGCCAATACCCCTTCGATATGCAAACTGCGAGGGTGGTAATGCACCATTACGTTCCATGAAGTTACTAAGATGCACAGCCACCAGCCTCTCAAACACCTTAGACAACACAGGAGTGATGGAAATAGGCCTTTAATTGCCAACTGAAGAATAATTGGGAATTGGGGAAACAGTAGCAGACCTTCGATATTCAGGAAAACTACCAAGACAAAGTAGTCTCCTGAAGACAACACTGTGGCGGGAAGCTAGGACATCAGCCACCTGTTTAAAGAACAGAGGAAACATTCCCAAGGGGTCAATACCACCATAAAGCCGTGTCCACACTAGGGGTTATGAGTCTGGGTGGTGTTGCTGGGAGCTAGATTTGGTGCCCCCAGGGCTGTTGGCAACACTCCCAAATTGAATCTAGCCAGTGGGCTTTTTGGGTAGGAGCGGGGACTCACGGAAAGCCAGTCACGCTTTGCGTGTCGTTGAGAGAGGACTTATGCTGCTTCCTTCTCCTTCCTCACCATGTTATGTGCTGCTAACTGTACATGCATCTGCAAATGTCCTGTCTCCTCTCACTCCCAGTCAGATAATGCAAATAATTATGCTGTTGGGAATGAACAATGATAATAATAATCATAATCAATAATATTATTATTATTATTATTACTTCTAATAATAATAATAATAATAATAATAATAATAATGGATCACTGCTTCCACAAAATTCAAGAGTTTATTAAGGTTTAGATCATAAATTATTTACAAATACACTTCTGTGTATGTGTGTACAAACACACCAACACAAGCGCACTGCCTGCCTGCGTGGTGGCGGATGTACGATACTGGGGGCATTCCGCGTAACTGTCTTGCATAGTGTGGACGTGGGCCCACCCCAGCAATACAACCCAACATTATACCACCCGCATCATTGCCCCTAGTGTGGATGCCGCCTAAAGGCCCGTCCACACGATCGAGCAGTGCTCGCGAACACAAGCGAGCTGTTCGCCTGTTGACGGGCTTACCGCTTGTGCAAGCGGCGGACACACTTGTTGTGGTGTCCAAACGAACGTGTCTGACCAGTCACAGGCTCACAGCCGGGCAGGAGCCAGAGCAGGTGGTCGACTGGGTCGTGAGTGTACCGGTACGATAACTATGGTGCCTAATAAGAAGGAACGCAAATGTATAGCGCTGTTTAGCATAATAATTGCTATGTGCGTGAGGAAGAAAAAGAACACAGTGCAGAAAGACAAATGGTGTAAAGACTGGCTAATTAAAAGAAAACAGTCGGGAAGTCATGTGACAATATTACGGGAATTAAAAGCTGGGAATACGAATGACTTCATAAAGTACACGAGAATGAACCCAAATACATTTCACATGTTGCTCGATTGCCAGCGATAATACTGACAACCACGGCCCCTTGGCTCCATAGGAAACCTCGTGTGTGGGGCATCGACGTCATACTACTGGGTAGCCGCAGTGTTCGGTGAATTCGAACCACCACAAGCACGGGCAGTTTGCTGGTGTGCTTACGAACACAAGCGGTAAGCCCGTCGACAGGCAAACAGCTCGCTTGTGTTCGCGAACACTGCTCGATCGTGTGGACGGGCCTTAAGAGTCCAACTCATGAAGGAGTCTCTTAACTTCCTTTGACCTAGAGGCAAATGAGAAGAGACCAGAACAGGGGTGACATGAGGAGGGCAACTCTACAGACTCCCTAGACTGCTTACTATCAAAGTGAGCTGCAAGAAAAGCAGCCTTACCACCGGGCTCATGCACCAGTCTACCACCGTCACCAACCAAGGGGGGAGAGAAGAGTCAGACCCAAATACAGCACTCTTCAAGGTAGACCACTATTTTTGTGGGCTCCGAGCATTCAGCAACACATCCTTGGCTCCAATACTGAACCGTTGCTCTGCCTCCGCATAGACACCATTAGCCGTTCTTTGGCACTCAATAAAATCATCCTACTTCGCTCTGCAACGATCACGAGTCCACCTACGATAGACACCCTGCTTAAGATCAAATGCGGCCTTACACTCATCAGTAAACCAAGGTTTATCACTGTTGCACACACGAATGATCTTCTTAGGCACATACAGTACTGACATGCCATGGAAACCCACACACAGCACCACAAACTGCATCCCATTTAGCACAATTTTTCAGAAGCACTTCCCTCCTCACACACAGGTTCAGAACTGATGGGGCAGTGGAAACCTTTACAGACAGAGAAGAATGATCTGAACGTCCAATTGGTGTGACCACAGCTACTGGGAATTATTTCCGAATTACACATGTGCGAGATATCTAATTTGCACTGTGATATATATATACGTTTTTATGGTCAAATTTCTGTAACTTTGATATAGGTCTTACATTGCACAACTCTCGGTAGTCTGCTAAGGTTAGGTCCCAGTAGTATGTTAAAATTAGGTCCCGGTTGTCTGCTAATGTTAGGTCCCAGTAGTCTGCCATGGTCCAGATTAGGTTAAGTTAGGTCAGGTAATGCCTAATTCTAAAACAAACTAATACTATTAATGCTCGCCAAAAATTGGAAAACCCGAGCCAACTATTGCCAGACCCTGGGTGATGGGGTATGGCCAAAACAGGATATTAGCACAATAAATGGATGTTAAAATCGAACGGTAAATATCTACTCTATTGCCGGTTGGTATTACAATATTTTTACAATTTTTACCCTCTAATTCATACCATTCTAAGACACTTTTCTTCTTTGGCATTTTTTTCGGAAATGCCTCATTTCCATATTCAAATGGGGCTTAGTCTGACCTTCGGGACCTAACTTAGTGTCCTTCAGGACCTTTAAAACTAAAATAGATCCTGTGGATAGGAGCTAAAAGTATCCCGATTGGGTAGGTCAGGCTTATTGTACACAACTGCCTGCTGGACCTTCCGTAATTTTGCCAAGGGGATCTGGTAACACTGTCTGCCCGACCTCAGTTCGTCCCTTCACTACAGAAATGTCGTATCTTAAAATTGAAATATCTAGCAAAGAATACATTTCCACAAGATAATTCCACTGTGTATTGATAAAGGTAACCGAACCCTACCTAACCCAACCTATCCTAACCAGTAGTTCGCCGGCGCAGATAATCGCAATATTAGCTAAAACAAATTATGGACAAATGCTTGACTATTACCAAATTTACCAATCCTGTTACAAGTAAAAGTTGATTTAGTTACAAATATAAACAACTTTTTCCCCTTACTGAAAAAATTAGATCAATGACAAACAATAACACACGTCACTCTTTCCAAACACTAAACTTCACCTGTATTGTAAAGTGTCCAGTCACCTTATGCTGCAACTCCCACATGGTATTCTTAATTAGAGAGAAAGTTACATTAGAAAGTCCATGATAACAGGAGTTAAGAGCAAAACTTTTCCTCATAAAAACTTATCACTTATCAGCCTTGTCTTGCCCTCTCATAGTGATTCCATAGAGATAAAACACTACATTAACTGATAAATTGAACGGATCCCACAAAACAAGAAGCACAAGAATATTATAATGACGATCTTCACAGCTTACTGGCCGCCCTCAGTTAGATGATCAATGTAAACATGGAAATGACTTATCTTGGAATTGGTACCTCTATTTATTTACCACGTTTCTGAGATTTTTAATACTTATAAGGTGATAATATTCAATTTAAGTACGGCTGAGTATCTAAATATGTATTCAAGTTTGAAGTAGTAAACAAAAAGGTACCTTTAATTGACACCCTGGAGTTTAGATAATCTATATTTTGAGCGCATCATTTGAATATGGTAATAAATGGAAATTTAACAAGGTCTTTACTAACTTTATAAAGGGTGACTTTTTGCCTGCAGTAACAGAGGCAGTACTTTAAAGATTTGGGCTCCATTTCAGACCCTGGCTTACTTCCTTTCAATTTCAATGGTCCCTCTTTTCCTTCTACAGTACTTCATTTGGGATTGCTGTCCCACCTCTTTATCACCTTCATCATCATCTTCTTTCATCCTTTAATCAAATCATTATACGGTAGGAAATTCAAACAATAAGCACAACTAATGGTGAGAAAGTAATACAATATTAGGCACATACATTTGCAAATAAATGTGAGTTTACTTCCTGATAATACAAGTATACAACATTATAATTATACTACTGCTTCTTACTCAAAACTACTCAGAACAATCTTCATGTGCTGAGGATTACAGAGATTATAATAACAACATTAATTGTTGAAATTGTCATCAGGAAAATCTGAAGTTTATCTGGTTAGTAATGAACACTAGAGAACTTTTAAGATACACAGATAATACTGTACCGGTGTATGTTATTGAAATGTTTTAAATTTCTTTTCTTTTCATACATGAGTATCGTTATAATTATGTTTTTCCATCAAAAGCACTCACTTGCATACTTCATTAACCAGGTAAAATTCCAGAATAATGTAAGAACTAGCTACAGCTATAGGCCAGAGGGTAATTAATAGTAAGATGGCATAAGAAAATTATCAAATAAATGGATACAGTTTGGTTCAGTTATGCAAATACAATGAAATGGACAAAGAAAAGGAGATTGGCATTTTAACACCAATAAAAGTACAGTAACTAAAATGGATATTATTTCCCAGTGATAGTTTGCCATGGTCAGTTGTCACTACAAATTTATGGTATCAATAACGGTAAGCTGCCCATCACAGCCAACTGGGGCTCCTTGGGTCATAGATCAGGGGAGCAAAAGATGATTGTCTAGTCATCCTGGTGGTGAATCCTGACTCCAACTTGAACCCTGATCTCCTCCATGATTCGGGCCAACAACAGGGATTCCTCTAGTGGCATCCTTGGGCATTCCTTCAGTCCTGCACAAATGAGGGAAGAACATTAGCACTTGGTAATATTAATTAAGGGAGTCATTTCTGGGTAGGGTGGAGGGCTACTGATTCTCCAAACAATGCTACTAAACAGATCTCCTACTCGTATATTGAGATGGGTTGTTTCCTTGCAGAGTCTGGAGGAATCAGTAACCTCCAATTTACCCAAAGCAAATGATTCCCTGAATTTAGCTTTCATAACCTGTAAAAATTTTAGGGGCATTATTTTGTAACTAATTAAGGAGTGCAAGACTAGGCCTCCTGACTACAGTACTAATCTATACAGTTAGTAAGGTACCAGGTTAAAAACTGAACATTTACTACCTTCTTTCAGACAGCGGCGCACCTCCATAGCCTCGTACATCAGCCCCTGTGAATTGGGATAGTTGAACTTCTGCCCATAGTTCGGTATCGGGCACTCAAATTTGCCGCTTGGGGATTCCAGGACTTGTGGAGTGTTTGCCATACATGGGATCTGTATAAGAGGGAAGACAAAACAGAAAACAATATCACAAAAAAAAAAAAAAAAAAAACATAAAAATGATAAACATTATACAGAGTCAATTCAGGTCAATAATGTGAAACAAAACATTTATCAGGCCATACAAGGTACTGTATTTGGTACTAAGATAGCAAAAGAAAATGGATAAATATACAGTACATCAGCTTTCACTATCTCCAGAACGCAGATACTTTACTTTCTCACCCGTATTGTGCCTTTAGTGCCAATGATATAGTCCTCATTGGGCAGGAGACAACGCATTGAGCTGCTGAGTGTGGCCACCCTCTTCTCGGAATATACCAGGGTCACCCCCAAATTTTCATCTACACCCTGCAAGATAAAAAAGTGGCAGTAATGAAATGAAGCTGCTAGGCAATGGACTAGACAACTAACTAAGCTCTTTCTGATTCAAATTGTTCTTATTCAGGAGGAGGCATAGTGCACAAAAATTGTGAATGAAATGAGTACTAAATTAAAATAGTTTGAAATATGAAAAACTGGATAGACTTCACATGCTAAACTTTACATCGATATCGGGTTTCTTCACTGTTAAAACCCTCATCACCAACCCAAGACACAAAATGGACTTACATCATCATGGCAACTTCCTGAAGCCACAATCTTGTGAGGAGCTTCCCTATGCATGACCAGTGATGCAAATTGGATGGTGTATATCCCCAAGTCCAAAGTGGCTCCACCCCCTAGTTCATTACTCCTAAAAATATAAACAATAACTAAAATTAAACCATAATATTTTACTAAGCAATGAATATATCTAAAATCTACATGAACAAATCACGCATCTCAGGACAAATATTTCCATACAAGAGTTAAAACTTTCTAGCATTATGTACAGTACATTAGGGCAGAAGAAGCTTTACAAAAAAGCATTTAAACTATTCGGATTTTTTCAATTATGTTCCAAGGTTTTTATTACAAACTTAAATTACTATTATGGAAAAAGTATACAAGAGGTCTGGGAAGTTACTGTTATTGTGCAAGGTCTTAAATGGGTTAGCCTTTGTGAATGAACTGAAGGACCACTGATTCCTTCATGCTATGTCTGGAACCCAACTAGTAGTACCATACTTCAATGTAGGAGTAGATGTATTTTGAGGATGCAGTAGTTTTGCAATTCACCCACAACAAACTGTGCCATCTTAGCTACTGTAGTGAAGTACAAAATTCAATAAATGGAAACAGACTAACCAAACTCGAGGGACAGATTGCATTGGGTGACCCTTGGAGCTCAGCACTTGCACCACCTCACCCACTTCACCTGCCTCCAATCGCTTGATCATCTCCTGGTAGACAGGGAAGTGCCTCGTCCACACTCCCTGCAGGCACACAAACACAAACATACTCTTCTCCAACTGGTTCAATGAAAGACAGATGTGTCACCATTTTGTTTGATAATTACATACACAAAACAAACACACACACAGTAAACTGGAAGACAAGTCATGTTGTCATTCTGTCCAAAACCTGGATACATTCGAGCAGATTTAATGAGACAAAAGTTGCATTGTAATTCTGTCTGATATTACATATATACAGTACACCACACTGAAATCCAGGGCACAGCTGACACTGAGGTCAAATGGTTTGTCATCTACCAGATGTTTTAACCAATTTTATGGACATGGGTTTTCTTTCCTTGTACATTTCCATTCAGAATTCCCCAATATACTCACAATGGGAGGTGGACAGCCTGGTGCACTCTTAATGAATGGTAAGTCACAAGTAACTGTGGAAGAATTGAAAAGGAGTGGCTGGAGTTCGAAGGACCTTTAAAGTACGTACCTCCATAAGAAACACTTTTTTCTCCCAAGCTCGTTTTACCAACAGTTCAGTCTCCCTATAGTTGACACAGAGTGGCTTTTCACAGAGTACGTTCTTGCCAGCATCAATCATGGTGGACGCTACTCTCAAGTGTTCAGAGTTTATTACTCCCACGTACACCACCTCTGTAATGTTGTGCAATGAATGAATAGGGGAAGAAATCAGACTGCTAGACCAGAAAAACCTTATACCACAAAACAGACTTGATTTTGGGAATGAAAGACCGTCCTAGGCCTGGCAGACCCTGTAGGATGAGGGAGAAGGTAATAGAGTGGTGGGAAAGCAAGCACAAAGGAATGAGGAGGACAGGCGGGACAGTGGAATAGAGTTAAGATAATGCTTGGGTTCAAAGGGGTGCCCAAACCATTAAAGTATTGCCCACATCATTGCAAGTGTTGCTTGATGGTAAACTGTATTGTCTCATCAATATTGTACCATTATAGTTATTTAACTGCATATATCATCGTTGTAATCCTATGTATGATGATTCTGTGATGCTATACACAGGAGGCCCTCAATATAATGTAAATATATTTGACACTTGTTGGTAGAGGTATGGGGCATGCGGGACAGGTCCATGTGTTTGTGTAGTGTTTTCTGGAGACAAGTGTTGTATGTGTGATATGGGTCCAGTTTTTGCAAGAGTTGCATTGAACTGAACCCTTTGTCTGTTAGATGTGATGGGTTTTGAGCATGTCGGACATGTGTGTTTGTTAGTGGGTCCAGGATTGCTTTCGATGTCTCCGGCTAGAAAGAGAAGCCGAGAAATTAGGCACCGCAACAGCGAGGCCATATAGCGCCAGAAAAAGGTGATAGAGAGGTGAGACAGCAAGCAGGAAGGAAATAGAAAGAAAAGAGGGACAGTTGAAGAACTAAAAGCTAGTGGCTGGGGCCAAAGGGGCGCCAAAACCCTTAAAGTATTGCCCTGAGGGACTGAGTGTAAAATGAAGCAGTGGATACTAGTACCGTACTATACTGTATCTATTGGTATAGTATTACAGTACATCAAAGGTCGACAGTGTTCTAGTTACTCATGCTTACCAATTTCCTCATCCTTGGCCAGCTCTTCATAGGACCCATAGGACTTTTCCACCACGTGGATCCTAGCAAACTCATGAGCCCTGGTGAGTGAGCGAGCTGCCACTGCCACAACACGATGCTCTTCCTTCACGGCTTTCAGAGCCGTCACAAAGTCAGCAGAGATCATTCCACACCCGACAACACCCCAGCAAGTGGCCATGGCTCAAGAAATCTGGGTGAAAAGTACAACATATCCTACTGGTATTCTGGTTGTTTTATTGTTGATGTTCTCCCGGGGCAGAATGGCCTCCTGCCCCACAGACCCCCGATACACTCTGGTCACAGTAAAAAACAAATTAAAATAAAGGAGGGTATTCTAGTAATGGTTCATAGTGTTTTCTGCATTTCACAAATATACGGTACTCATTTTTTCAGCTGATGAACGGCAATCATAGATCAGGCACCTGCCTGGTACTGATTTCACTCACTGTAAACTTGATGGCTACTCATGATAAACATAAAAATAAGATCTGTTTCAATATCATATTGGATTGATCACATTTACATAGAACAAATCACAGCTTTTATTCTAACTCTCACAAATACAGCTCTGCACTAAACTTTACTATACAAATAGAATTTATAGGTGCCACATCTATGATATGAAAACCTCTACTACTGAAAATATAAACAAGTATAGTTAATAAGCAATGCTGACAGTCCATCTTACAAATAAAACAGAAAGGCAAGTGAAGGTGAGAAATTAATAAGCAACACTGACAGTCCATCTTACAAATAAAACAGAAAGGTAAGTGAAGGTGAGAAATTTTGTTAATTCACTCACATGGACACACAAGTTGGACACCATTATACACAACATACACTTTCACTTGTGTACTTCCTATTACTGTAAGCACAGGCCCAACAGATCACTTAGTCTGTAAGGTAATGAACATCAGAAGGCTGGGAAAACATTTGGTGATCTTAAACGAGGATCGAAGTGTAAAATGAAGTGGTCAATATGAAAAATAATTAGAATAACTTGAAAGGTTCTACTGTACCTGGGGAATGAAATAGTAATGCTGCCAACACCAACGTCAGACTGCTACACCAGGGTCCACTCACACTAAATATATATACAGCACTGTATATTATAACTGGACTGAAGGCCTTGAAAACCAATTTATTCAGGGAAGATTATCTAATGATGACCTCCTTTGCATTTGTGAAAATTATTCCAATTCATATTTCTGTTGCCATTAAAGATAGGTATCAATGATGCTGGCTATGATATGCAAATCAATTTATGTTGCCATTGCAGATAAGTAGCAATGATGTAAGCTATGATATGCAAATAAACAAAGGGGAATTGTATTATGATTATCAGATTCTTTTGTCATACCTCATGTAGTCGGCAGCAGAAGTCCTGTCGCCTCACCTGCTTCACCAAGACACGCAGTGTTCATGGACTCAAGAAATGCGCACGTTTTCTACACTTAATAATCTCGAGTCTATGAACATCGCGTGCCTCGGTGAAGTAAGTGAGGCGACAGGACTTTTGCCGCCGACTGTACAGTGCATTATGCAGCAGCAATATACCTGGCTACAAGAATATTTACAAATATATACTATACAATATTTAGATGCAAAGTTATTAATGTGCAAAAATGGGAAAATTACAAAATTCATCTTTAGTTAATTCAATATGCTACTAAGTACAGATTGGTTGCATAAAACTTCCCTATTGTGTTGTCCAAAAAGAAATGAAAGGAGGAAAACCAAACACTGGAGCTACCCTGGCTTAGATAAGAAATCTTATGAATAGTAATATAGAGTTCAACTTTTTCAAATCAGAATCATGCCAATAAAACTGTGCTTCAAGATTAACAGTTTACTCACATTATAATAAACTCCATAAATTAGTCTGCATTTGAATAACAGCAGCATACAAATGCCAGTACTGTAAAGTAAAATATTCAAGGTACAGTACAGAGAATACTCAGCCTTCTATCATAATTACTTTTTTCCATTTTAAACTGAACAGAGCCTCCAAAGTACCGTAATAGTCATATAAAATAATAATAAAAAAAAATGAATTTAATATTTATTTCTACATACAGTAAGGGAAAGTAAGAAAAAATGACACTGACAAAGTCATAAAACATAATACAGTATTCCTGTTGAGTATATAATATTAGAGAAAGTGAATAAAACTATCATCATCATCATCAAGGCTCTATTTCCTATTTTTCAAGGTGTGGGGGCTCCGGGGCCAGGGATGAGAAAAAAATCAGATATAACAGAGAAAGGGTCAGAATACTCAATGAAATGGGTCACACTCTTCTTCACTCCAGCTTGGAAAGCACACTAATACAGTAACAGATAATACACCAATATTTCCTGAGGTGATGTGGGCAGTACTTTAAGGGTTTTGGCACCCCTTCAGCCCCAGCCAATTCTTTTCAGTTTTTCAACTATCCCTCCATTTCTTCTATTTCCTTGGGGGCTTGCTGTCCCATCTCTCTACCACCTTTTCTCATTGGTATGGGTTGGTTCTATCCAGAAATGAGGAATTTGGCATCCTCTACCACACCCTGGCCTGTTCTATCTGTCTCTCTTACAATTTCTAATTTCTTTTGGGTAGCTGGTGAGATCGCCTGATTGGGTGGCACAACAAGGGAGGCTACTGTTGATGAGTTTGTTGGCTCGGGGTACATGCATGTGAGCCAACAGTCCCCTCTTCTGTTGCCTTCGAAGAAACATATCTCATTATCTCCCTGGCTCCCTTTTGGGGGCCTGAGTATCTGCGCGGCTTCGGTCAACCAGACTCGGGACTGCTCGGCCAGACAGGCTGGGGAACTACAATAACACCACCATAACCCAGACTATTACACTGACCTGTATTGGCCAAAGACACAACCTTAACTAGATTTTAATCATTTCACTTTACAAGTGGACTTTACAACTGACTACCTATACTCCATTTTTTTTTTTACCTGATGAAACTGTACCAGCTCCATCAAAATTTCTTAGCTTGTTTGTTACACATGTAAGAACTAAGACGAATTACACCAAAGTTTTACACAACTTAGTATTTATCTGTAACTTATAAACACTGAAATATACACTAGACGTGTATCAATGATTATAATTATTATTTAGAAGGGAATTGGTGCATTTTCACAATGATTAAAAATACTAGCTACAAACGGCATTATTATATTATAGTATTATATTTTCCTCATTGTCTACTACTTGCATAGTCCCTTAAACCCTTGTTGATGAGTTCCTTGTTGACACCGTCATCTACCATGATCATGAGGACGCCAATCTTGTCCAAGTCAACCTTGTTCCTGTACTCATCATCAAAGAAGAGCATCTCACTGAAGTCCAAACCAGAGTCTTTTTGGATTCTGAAAAATAATAAATGTTTCAATATTTCACTGTCAAAGAAAAGATAAGAAAAACAATTCATTTACAGGTAATGAATTAACAAAGTTAGTCAAAATATCTAAATATTTTGAATCTACACTTTTTCTATATTCTATAAATTTTTATTAATATATGCTTTAAAATTTCCCAAGTTATTCAAAGCTTTAAAACTAGTTCCTCTGTGGATGGACCATCAGTTGAATACTGCATAATAAAATACTACAGTGATTATTCTCAAAGCTCTCCAACACTTCAGAATAATCAAGTTAGAACTGGATGTTCAGCAATGTGAAATGCCCAGACCATATTAACATCTATTTGGGGACTCAATTCGTGTTTAGGGATGAGGAAGGGTATTCATTCTTCCTATCTATACCATACTAAAAAAAAAATAATTCTTCCTCATATCCTGAAGTACCGGTAATCTATTTCCTGGCACAGTTTGGAGGATTGGAGAAAATGGCATGTGGAATTACAGTACAGAGTATAGGCTATATAATTTTTGAGGGAGACAGTCCTATACAACTGACCGCTTGAAGTGCGTAATCTTGGATCCCGGGTATATCTCATGGTAATTGAAGTACTTGTCCCATCCGAGCAGCCCAATCAGCTGGTAGGCTGCCTGAGTCTCACCGGTGCGGGATACGGCTGCCAGCTGGTAACCTTCCTCCTTCAGTTGCTTCAGGACCTCCGGCACCTCAGGGTACACCTTCACCTTCTTCTTCCTGGAGTCCACCACTGACCCATCCCTGCGGTGGTTAGTTGTCAGAATAAAAAGTTTGCCCTCTGATAACAAAATAATAGTTTGCCCTCTGGTAACAAAAACATACTTAAGTTTCATAATGGTATTGTGCATTATGTAAACTACTGTATATGCTTATGCTTACTGATGAACAACTGATACAATTACAGTACAGGACTGGTGTTTTTATTATTAAATATTTCTGTGATTGGTATATGATGACTGAGCTTTATTTGTGATTCTTTTCTGATAAAATCATACAAGTGCCATACTATATCTGATTCAACCAAGGGCACCACTGTCAGCTATATTAGAGAGAGAGAGAGAGAGAGAGAGAGAGAGAGAGAGAGAGAGAGAGAGAGAGAGAGAGAGACATACTTGTTTTTGGTGAAAGGTGGATCTACATGTGTGTCGATCCAAAATGGCCACAGGGTGTAGTCTACAAGAGGGAAAAATAAATACAGACTTTCAACACTCTCTGCACACACACATAGAAACACTTCAAAAATTTCTTATGTATGTATTGTGCCATAATGTGTTTTGAATATAATAACTAACCCAATCTATCCTAACTTAACCGAGGTATTATTACAGAAGTATTGCGTTCTTGGCTAGGACCGCGCAGTGTTACCACATCCGGCTAGGTCCCGGGAATTTGCCCGGGTCACTTTATGATAGTTTACACCGGTTATATCCCGGTAGTTTGCCCAGGTTAGGTCACGGTAGTTTGCTCAGGTTAGGTCACGGTAGTCTGCTGTGGTCTAGGTTAGGTTAGGTCAGGTCAGATTAGGTCAGACTAATTTCCAAATTATGTTTGTAAAACGGGGCATATCTCGAAAACGGGGCACCTCCAAGAGAAACACCATAGATGAAAAGTGTCTTAGAATGGTCCAAAATAGTGGGTAATGATACTAAAATATATAATATAGTGAACTCAATACTTCTGTAAATTTACCCTAACCAAACTTAAGGTAACCTAACCTATGATAAAAAAAAAAAATACAATAACCAACAGCAAGTGTGAATGAAAAAATCAGTTATGAGATATTAAAATGATCTGTGGTTCTTCCTAAGTACCCAGCTTTCTTATCAGTCATCTTAAAAAATCTGTTACATACACTGTATTAGATATAAGTACAATACCGGTACAATTTGACATTTTTAACCAGTAGTAATTATCGTAACATTAGTATTTCAACAGTTTATATTATACGTTACCACACACCCAGATCAAAGGCTATGAGTTTAGGCTTTCTCATGTTGTTAATTGGGCTCTCACTCACGTCCACTAAACCAATTAAAATCACCAAATTACCAATAACCCCTTTATCAGCTGCTATAGAGGTATGTTACAGGATTACCAATAATTTTCCAAGCTAATTTCGCCAAAATAATCAGAAAACCCGCCCATGTACGACTAGAAACCCGCCCAAATCCATCTACTCCTCAGCTGAGGCCTGAACTTCCTGGAATAAGAAGCTTTGCGCAGTGGCAGTAGCCGCAGTATCGTAACCAATGAGGTATGAAGTGCAGCCATTACGCACTGGTTACCGTCAAGATTTGGGAAGTTTTTTACAAAGCACCTCGGTGACCTACCCCTCCACAGGAAGGGTAGGTAAGTCTCACCCCGCTTACCTCCCTATTTTTTATCATTATTTTATTTTTATAGAGGCTGGAGGTGGAGCTGAAGGGGGAGGCGGTGTGGGGTCACAGTAGGTTCCCCCACATATAGGTTTGAATTTCCTTTTTAATAATTCTAGAGACAAAATTATTTTTAAATTACAATATTGATGGCCCGTGTCCCTCCGGGGATGAGCGCTGCGTTGGCCTTGCCAGCCACCAGCGGCCCCCCAAGGCCCCAATGGGGGGAGGGGTCTCCAGTCTGCCCTGTGGGGGGCAGGAAAAGGGATGAATGCTTGAGAGTAGTAGCGATCAATGTAAATGGAATGGTGAATGAGGTGAAAAAGAGAGATAGTGGAGTGTGCTAGGAGTAGAATAGATGTGTGTGGGGTGACCGAGACGCATATGAAAGGATGGAGGGTGGAAGAGTGTAGAGATGGAGGGAAGAGTAAGTTGTGGGAAGGAATGGATGGAGGCGTGATATGGACTGGCATGAATGAAAAGAGTAAAGGGAGAGGAAAGGAAGGATGCGTATTGTTGCTGTCTGGGAGGGTGTGGAAGGGAATGGACGGACATGGAAGGAAGGGAACAAGGATAATGTGGATGACTGGGAAGATTGGTATAGTGAGGTATGCATGGGTCTGCGTGTATGCTCTAGTGAACACGCTGACCAAGGTGGGAAAAATGAAAATGAAAGAGTTTTAGGATGAATTAAGTGAATGAATGTCTGATAAATTTTGAGAGTGGGAGGAGAATAGTGCTTGTGGGAGATATGAATGGGAAGGTAGGGAATAAGAAAGTAGTAGGTGTAGTTGGCAAGTGGGGTGTGAATGGTATAAATGAAAATGGTGAGTGCCTGGTGGATGTGTGTGCCGAGGCGGGGTTGTTCCTCGCCAACACCTCTGCTTCGAGCACAGACTGATCCACAGGTGCACATGGAAGAGGAGCGATGAAAGGGGAGAGCAGATAAGTTTGTCTGATTACATAGCTGTGGATGAAAGGATAAGGAAAGATGTGATGGATGCTAGAGTGGTGAGAGGAATGTTCCAGTGCTCTGACCACTATGCGGTGTTGGCGAGGAATAGGGTCAGGGCGAAATAGGAGTATGGTAGGAAGGATAGAGGGGAAAAAAAATAACATCTGAAAAAAATACCTTGAAAAAAATAACACCTGAAAAAAATTACACCTGAAAGAAAATTGCACCTAGAAAAAAATTACACCTGAAAAAATAACACATAAAAGAAAACTACACCTGAAGAAAATACCACCTGAAAAAATACCACCTAAAAACACACACAGGGAAGTGTGTGGTGAAATTGCATGGACTGTCTTTCACCATCACAGTTCATTGGCCCCTCTCCGCCAATGACTGTGGTCGTCAACCAAATAATAAATAAATACATAATAATAATAATAATAATAATAATAATAACACCTGAAAAAGAAATAATACCTGAAAAAGAAATAATACCTGAAAAAGAAATAACACCTGAAAAGAAATAACACCTGAAAAGAAATAACACCTGAAAAGAAATAACACCTGAAAAGAAATTACACCTGAAAAGAAATTACACCTGAAAATAAATTACACCTGAAGATATAACACCTAAAGAGAAATTACACCTGAAAAAAATAACACCTGGAAAAAAATAACACCTGGAAAAAAATAATCCCTGGAAAAAATAACACCTAAAAAAATAACACCTGAAAACAAATTACACCTGAAAAGAAATATACCTGAAAAGAAATATACCTGAAAGAAAATTGCACCTGCAAAAATTATACATGAAAAAAATAACACCTATAAAAAAAGGCCACCTAAAAAAAAAAAAAAAAAAATGACCTCCATCCACAGGGAAGTGTGTGGTGAAATTGCATGGACTGTCTTTCAACGTCACAGTTCATTAGCCCCTCCCCGCCAATGACTGTGGTCGTCAACCAAAAAATAAATAAATACATAAATAAAATATAATAATAATAACAATAACAATAATAATGATAATAATAATAAAAGAAATAACGCCTGAATAAAAACACCAGAAAAAAAATAACGCCAGAAAAAAAATATATCGCCAGAAAAAAAATATAACGCCAGAAAAGAATATAACGCCAGAAAAAAATGAACGTCAGAAAAAAATAAACGCCTGAAAAAAAAAAAAAATAACGCCGGAAAAAAAGCCTGAAAAAAATAAAAAAAATAATAAAAACGCCTGAAAAAAACAATAAATAAAAAAGCCTGAAAGAAATAAAAATAAGCCTGAAAAAAAGCCTGAAGAATAATAAATAAAAAAAGCCTGAAAAAAGTAAATAAAAAAGCCTGAAAAAAAATAAAAAAGCCTGAAATAAATAAATAAATAAATAAAGCCTGAAAAATAACTGAAAAAAGCCTGAAAAAAGCCTGAAAATTAATAAATAAATAAAAAAACACCTGAAATAAATATTATATATGAATATAAAAAAGCACCATAAATAAAAAATAAAAAAGCACCTGAAATAAATAAATAAGTAAAAAAGCATGAAAAAAATAAATAGATAAAAAAGCCTGAACAAAATAAATAAATAAACTAAAAAAAATAAATAAAAACAAGCCTGAAAAAAATAATAAAAAAAGCCTGAAAACAAAACTAAAAAAATATATAAATAAAAAAAGCCTGAATAAATAAATAAATGAAAAAAGCCTGAAAAAAGCACCTGAAATAAATAAATATATAAAAAACACCTGAAATAAATAAATAAATAAAAACCTGAAATAAATATATAAATAAAAATAAACACCTGAAAAAAAACACCTGAAATAAATAAATAAATAAATAAGTGAAAAAAAAACATAAAAAAATAACAAAACCTGAAATAATAAAAAAAAAAACTGAAATAAATAAATAAATAAATAAAAAAACTGAAAAAATAGAAAACAATTAAACAAATGAATAAAGCAAGCCTGAAAAAAATAGTTAAATAAAAAAGCCTGAAAAAAATATGCAAATAAAAAAGCCTGAAAAAAATATAAATAAATAAAAAAAGCCTGAAAAAATATATATAAATTAAAAAAAGCCGGAAAAAAACACCTGAAAAAATGAATAAAAAGAAACACATGAAATAAATAAATAAATAAATAAACACCTGAAATAAATAAATAAATAAGCACCTGAAATAAATAAAAAAAATAAAAAATAAAACACCTGAAATAAATAAAAACTGAAAAAAATTAATAAAAAAAAACACCTGAAAAAATTAATAAATAAATAAATAAAACACTTAAAAACTGAAAAAAAAATCAATATAAGAAAGCCTGAAAAAAAAGCTTGAAAAGAATAAATAAATAAAAAAAGCCTGAAAAAACATAAATAAATAAAAAACACACCTGAAATTATAATTAAAAAAAAAAAAAATTGAAATAAATAAATAAATGAAAAAACTGTTTAAAAGAAATACATAAATAAATAATTAAAAAAAACATCTGAAAAAAATGAATAAAATAAATAAATAAATAAAAAAAAACTGAAAAAATAGAAAAAGAAAACTAAAAAAAAGATAAAAACAAACTGAAAATAAAAAAATAAAAAAACTGAAAAAATTTAAAAAAAAAAACTGAAAAATAAATAAATAAAAAAACCTGAAATAATTATATATAAATAAATAAATAAAAAAAGCCTGAAAAAAATAACTAAAAAAAGCCTGAAAAAATAAATAATAAAAGCCTGAAAATATATAGATAAATAAAATATGCCTGAAAATATAAATTTAAAAAAGCCTGAAAAAATAAATTTAAAAAAGCCTGAAAAAATAAATTTAAAAAAGCCTGAAAAAATAAATTAAAAAAAGCCAGAAAAAAACATGAAAAAAATAAATAAATCAATAAAAAAAAGGCTGAAAAAAATAAAAAAAATAAATAGCCTGAAAAAAATAAAAAAATAAAAAGCCGGAATATAAAATAAAAAAAGCCTGAAAATAAAATAAAAAAAGCTTGAAAAAATATATAAATAAAAAAAGCCTGAAAAACAAAATATAAAAAGCCTGAAAATAACAACACCCTAAATAAATAAATAAATAAAAACACTTGAAAAAAATTTAGATAAATAAAAAAAGCCTGAAAAAATCCAAAAAATAAAAAGAGCCTGCAAAAATCCAATAAATAAAAAAAAAGCCTGAAAAAAATAAGTAAATAAAAAAGCCTGAAAAAAAAAGACTGAAAAAATAAATAAATGAAAAAGACTGAAAAAATAAATAATTTAAAAAACAAACAGAAAAAAATAAAAAAAACAAATGAAAAAAAAATAAAAAAACACCTGAAATAAATAAATAAATAAAAAACACCTGAAATAAATAAATAAAAAAACACCTGAAATAAATAGATAAAAAAAAATTAAATAAAAAAAAAAAACCTGAAATAAAAATAAATAAAACCTGAAATAAAAAAAACTGGAATAAAAAAATAAAAAAACACCTGAAAAAAAAATAAAACACCTGAAATAAAAAAATAAAAAAAAGCACCTAAAATAAATAAATAAATAAAAAGGCCTGAAAAAAATAGATAAAAAAGCCTGAAAAAAATAAATAAATAAACTAAAAAAAATAATTGAAAAAAAAAGCCTGAAAAAAATAAAATAAAAAAAGCCTGAAAAAAAAAACAAAAAAAATATAGAAAGCCTAATAATATATATAAATAAAAAAAGCCTGAAAAAAATTAAAATAAATGAAAAAAAGCCTGAAAAAAATTAAAATAAATGAAAAAAAGCCTGAATAAATAAATAAATGAAAAAAGCCTGAAAAAAGCACCTGATATAAATAAATAAATAAAAACCTGAAATAAATAAATAAATAAAAAAAAAAACTGAAAAAAACGCCTGAAATAAATAAATAAGTGAAAACAATTAAAAAAAAAAACAAAAAATAACAAAACTTGAAATAAAAAAAAATAAAAAAAACTGAAATAAATAAATAAATAAATAAAAAAACTGAAAAAATAGAAAAAAATTAAACAAATAAATAAAGCAAGCCTGAAAAAAAGTTAAATAAAAAGCCTGAAAAAAATATGCAAATAAAAAAGCCTGAAAAAAATATAAATAAATAAAAAAAGGATGAAAAAATATATAAATTAAAAAAAGCCGGAGAAACATAAATAAAAAAACACCTGAAATAATTTAAAAAAAATGAAAAAAAAACACTTGAAATAAATAAATAAATGAAAAAAACTGTTTAAAAGAAATACATAAATAAATAATTTAAAAAAAAACACCTGAAAAAAATTAATAAAATAAATAAATAAATAAAAAAAACTGAAAAAATAGATAAAAAACTGAATAAAAAAAATGAAAAAAAAAAAACTGAAAAATAAATAAATAAATAAAAAAACCTGAAATAATTATATATAAATTAATAAATAAATAAATAAAAACAACCTGAAAAAAAAAAAAAAAAAGCCTGAAAAAATAAACAAAAAAAGCCTGAAAATATATAGATAAATAAAATAAGCCTGAAAATATAAATTTAAAAAAGCCTGAAAAAATAAATTTAAAAAAGCCAGAAAAAAAACACATGAAAAAAAAAAAATAAATAAAAAAAACGCCTGAAAAAAAAATAAAAAGCCTGAAAAAAAAGCCTGAAAATAAAATAAAAAAAGCTTGAAAAAAATATAAATAAAAAAAGCCTGAAAAATATAAATAAATAAAAAAAAGCCTGAAAATAAAAACACCCTAAATAAACAAATAAATAAAAACACCTGAAAAAAAAAATAAGTAAACAAACACCTGAAATAAATAAGTAAATAAAAAAATGCCTGAAATAAATAAATAAATAAAAAAACACCTGAAATAAATAAATAAATAAAAATGAAAAATAAAATAAAAAAACACCTAAAAAAACACCTGAAAAAAATGAAAAAAAAGTAAATAAATAAAAAATAAATACAAAAATAAATAAATAAAACCTGAAAAAAAAAATAATAATAAAAAAATCAACCTGGAAAAAAAAAAAAAAATATTAATAATAAAAAACTTGAAAAAAAATAGTAAAAAAAACTGAAATAAGTAAATAAAAACCTGGAAAAATAATACCTGAAAATATATAAATAAAAAACTAAAAAAAAAACTAAAAAAAAAACTTGAAATAATCCCTGAAAAATAAATAAAACGAAAAAAGCCCGAAAAATAAATAAAAAAGCCCGAAATAAATAAATAAATAAATAAAGAAGCCCGAAAATCAATAAAAAGACTGAAAAAAAGCCTGAAAATAGATAAATAAACAAAAAAAGCCTGAAAAATAGATAAATAAATGAAACACCTAAAAAAGACAAAAAAAAAAAACACCATAAATAAAATAAATATAAAAAACACCTGAAATAAATAAATAAATAAACACCTGAAATAAATAAATAAATAAATAAATAAACACCTGAAATAAATAAATAAATAAATAAATAAACACCTGAAATAAATAAATAAATAAATAAAAAAGAACTGAAATAAATAAATAAATAAATAAAAAAGAACTGAAATAAGTAAATAAATAAATAAATAAAAAATAAATAAAATAAATAAATAAGTAAATAAATAAATAAAAATAAAAACTGAAAAAAAACATAAATAAAACTGAAAAAACTTAAAAAAAATGAAAAAATAAAAAAAACTGAAATACTTATATATAAAAATAATAAATAACTAAATAAAAACAACCTTAAATAAATTAAAATAAAGCCTTTAAAAAAACTGAAAATAAATAAATAAATAAATAAAAATCCTGAAAAAAATAAATAAATAAATAAAAATCCTGAAAAAAATAAAGAAAATAAAAAAATCCTGAAAAGATAAATTGATAAATAAATAAAAAAAAAACGTAAAAAAAACACCGGAAAAAAATAAATAAATCAATAAAAAAAAGCCTGAAAAATAGATAAATAAAAAAAGCTTGAAAAAAAAACTTGAAAAAAACTGAAAATAAATATATAAATAAAAAAAAGCCTGAAAAAAAAATTAATAAAAAAATGCCTGAAAAAAATAAATAAAAATAGCCTTAAAAAAAGCCTGAAATAAAAACACCTGAAAAAAACACATTAAATAAATAAATAAATAAAAACACCTGAAATAAATAAATACATAAAGACACCTGAAATAAATAAATAAATAAAAACATATGAAATAAATAAATACAAACACCTGAAACAAACAAATAAATAAATAAAAGCACCTGAAATAAAAAAATAATAAAACATCTGTAATAAATAAATAAATAAAAAAACACATGAAATAAATAAATTTAAAAAAAAGAAAAAAACACCTGAAAAATGAATATAAATAAATAATTAAATAAATAAAACAATCTGAAAAAAAAAACTGAAAAAACTAAATAAAAAAATTAAAAATAACTTAAAATAAATAAAAAAATCAACCTGAAAAAAATAAATAAATAATAAAAAAACTGAAATAAATAAATAAATAAAAAAAACTGAAAAAAATTTGTCAATAAAAATAACCTGAAAAAATATATATATAAAAAAAAACTAGAATAAAAAACAACCTGAAAAAATAAATAAATAAATAAAAACATCTTGAAAAAAATAAATACATTAATAAAAAAATAAAAAAAAACTTAAAAAAAATACAACCTGAAAAAAAATATAAATAAATTAAAAAACCAACCTGAAAAAAAAAGCCAGAAAAAAATGAAAAATTAAATGAATAAAAAAGGCCTGAACAAAATAAAAAGATACAAAAAAAGCCTGAAAAAAAATAAATAAAAAGAACCAGAAAAAAAGGCCTGAAAAAAAATAAAAAAACTCTGAAAAAAATAAATAAAAATAAGCCTAAAAAATATAAAACAAACACCTGTAAAAAAAAACGCCTAAAAAAATACAAAAAACACCTGAAAGAAACTGAAAAAAATTAAAAACTGAAAAACAAAATAAAAATAAAACATGAAAAAAAGGTTAATAAATAAATAATACAAAAAACGTAAAAAAAAAAAAAAAAAATCAACCTGAAAGAAAAAATAAAAACTGAAAAAACATAAATAAAACTGAAAATAAAAAAGCCTGAGAAAAATAAGTTAAAAAAACCTGAAAAAAATGAATATAAAAAAGCCTGAAAATAAATAAATAAATAAATAAATAATAAAAAAGCCTGAAAAAAGCCTGAAAATAAATAAATAAAAGCCTGAAAAAATTTAAAAAAATAAAAAATAAAACTGAAAAAAATATACATAAATAAATAAAAAATACCTGAAAAAAAATAAAAATAAATAAAATACCTGAAAAAAATTAATAAATCAATAAAAAATTGTGAAAAAAATAAATAAAAAAAAAAGCTTGAAAGAAATAAATAAATAAAAAAGCTTGAAAAAAAAATAAAAAAAAGCCTGAAATAAATAAATAAAAAACACCTGAAATATACAAATAGATAAATAAATAAAACACCAGAAATAAATTAAAAAAACACCTGAAATAAATAAATAAACACCTGAAATAAAATAATAAAAAAAATAAAAATATAAAAAAGCTTGAAAAAAGCCTGAAAAAATAGATAAATAAGTAAAAAAAAGCCTGAAACAAATGAATAAATAGATTTAAAAAATAAAAATAAAATTAATAAATAAATAAATAAATAAAACAGAAAAAATAAATAAATAAATAATAAAACACCTGAAATAAATAAATAAATAAAAAAATACCTGAAAAAAAGATAATAAAATAACACCTGAAAAAATAAAAATAACCTAAAAAATAAAAATTAAAAAAATACTGAAAATAAATAAATAAATAAAACTGAAATAAATAAATAAAAAACTGAAAAAATGAATAAAATAAATAAATAAATAATATAAAAACTGAAATTAAAAAAACCGAAATAATTAAATATATAAATTAATAAATAAATAAATAAAAACAAATGAAAAGTAAATAATTAAAAAGAACCTGAAAAAATAAATAAAAAAAGCATGGAAAAAATAATTAAAAAAATGCCTGAAATAAAATAAATAAAAACAAGCCTGAAAAAAAGCCTGAAAATAAAAATAAAAAATAGCCTGAAAAAAAAGCCTGAAAACAAATAAAATAAAAAAAGCCTGAAAACAAATAAAAAATCCTGAAAAAAATAAATTAATAAATAAATAAAAAAAACACCTGAAAAAAAAACACCTGAAAAAATAAATAAATAAATAAAAAAACACTCGAAAAAAAAATTCAATAAAAAAAACACCTGAAAAAAATAAATAAAAAAAAGCCCGAAAAAAAATTTATAAATAAAAAAAGCCTGAAAATTAACACTTAAAAAAACACCTGAAATAAATAAAAATAAATAAACACTTGAAAAAATAAATAAAAACACCTGAAATAAATAAATAAACAACTGAAATAAATAAATAAACTTTAAATAAATAAATAGAAATACCTTAAAAAACATCTGAAATAAATAAATAAAAAACACCTGAAATAATTTAAAAAAATATAAAAAATAAATACAAAAAAACAGAAAAAAATTAATTAAAAAACTGAAAATAAATAAATCAATAAATAAAACAATTGAAAAAAAAATTTAAAAAAAATTAAAAATCAACCTAAAGACAAAAAACTGATAAAACAGATAAATAAAACTGAAAATAAAAAATAAAAAAAGCCTGAGAAAAATAAATTACTAAAGCCTGAAAAAAATGAATAAAAAAAAAAAGCTTGAAAATAAAAAAAATAAAAAAACACCTACAATTAAAAAATTCTGAAAAAACTGAAAATAAAAAAAATACCTGAAAGAAAACACCTGAAAAACGAAAAAAAAACTGAAAAAAAAAATAAATAAAACCTGAAAAAAATACTAATAAAAAACAACCTTAAAAAAAATCAACCTAAAGAAAAAAAACTGAAAAAACAGATAAATAAAACTGAAAATAAAAAAGCCTGAGAAGTATCAATTAAAAAAGCCTGAAGAAAATGAAAAAAAATCCTGAAAATAAATAAATAAATAAAAAAAAGCCTGAAAAACTAAATACATAAATAAAACAACCTGAAAAAAATATATAAATAAATAAATAATAAAAAAAACAACCTGAAAAAACTAAATAAAAAAAATAAAAATAACTGAAAATAAATAAAAAATCAACCTTAAAAATAAATAAATAAATAAAAAATGAAAAAAATAAAATGAATAAATTAATTAATTAATAAATAAAAAAATATAAAAACAACCTGAAAAAAATTAATAAATACAACCTGAAAAAAATTGAATAATAAATAAAAAAAACACCTGAAAAAAAAAATAAAAAAAGCCTGAAAAAAAAAAAAAAAAAAACTGAAAAAATAAATGCATAAAAAAGGCCTGAAAAAATAAAAATATATAAAAAAGCCCGACAAAATAAAAACAATAAAATAAAAAAAAGCCTGAAAAAAAAATAAAAAAAAGACTGAAATAAATAGATCAATAAATAAAAAAAGCCTGAAAAAAATGAATAAATAAATTTTTAAAAAATAAAATAAGAAATAAATAAATAAAATAATAAAACACCTGAAATAGATTAGATAAATAAATAAATAAAAACCTGAAATAAATAAATAAATAAAAAAACACCTGAAAAAAAAAATAAAAAAAAAATAAAAAAAAAATACTGAAAACAAATAAATAAAACTGAAATAAATAAAATAAATAAATAAATAAAATACTGGAAAAAATTAAAAAAATAAAAATAAATAAAAATAAACTGAAAAATAGATAAGTAAAACTAAAAATAAAAATAAATAAAAAAAACTGAAAAAATACAACTGAAATAAAAAAAAATTATATATATATATATATAAATAACTAAATAAATAAAAAGAACCTGAAAAAAAAATAAAAAAAAGCCTGAAAAAAAAGAATCAGAAAAAAAATAAAAAAAGCCTGAAAAAAATGAACCAGAAAAAAATAAATAAAAAAAGCCTGAAAAAAATAAATAAAAAAATCTGAAAAAAATAAATAAAAATAAGCCTGAAAAATATAAAACAAACACCTGAAAAAAAACTAAAAAAAAAATACAAAAAACACTCTGAAAAAAAACTGAAAAAAACTGAAAAAAGGTAAATAAATAAATAATAAAAAAACAGCCTAAAAAATGAAAATAAAAATAAATAAAATAATCAACCTGAAATAAAAAATAAAAACTGAAAAAACAGATAAATAAAACTTTAAATAAAAAATAAAAAAAGCCTGAGAAAAATAAATTAAAAAAGCCTGAAAAAAATGAATAAAAAAAAGCCTGAAAAAAATCCTGAAAATAAATAAATAAATACATAAAAGCCTGAAAAAATAAATAAAGAAAAAAACACCTGAAAATAAATAAATAAATAAAACACCTGAAAAAAATAAATAAATAAAATACCTGAAAAAAAAATCAATAAAAAAGTGTGAAAAAATAAATAAATAAATAAAAAAGCTTGAAATAAATAAATAAATAAAAAAGCTTGAAATAAATAAATAAATAAAAAAGCCTGAAAAAAATAAATAAATAAAAAAAAGCCTGAAAAAAAGCCTGAAAAAAATAAATTAAAAAATCCTGAAAAAAAATAATTAAAAAAAGTCTGAAAAAAAATAAATAAATAAATGAAAAGCCTAAAAAAATATATATAAATAAAAAAAAAGCCTGAAATAAAAACACCTGAAAAAAATACACCTGAAATAAATATATAAATAGAAACACCTGAAATAAATAAATAAAAACACCTGAAATAAATAAAGATAAATAAATAAAACACCATAAATAAATAAAAAAAAAACCTGAAATAAATAAATAAACACCTGTAATAAATAAATAAATAAATAAAAACATTTGAAGTAAATAAAAAAACAATAAAAAAAACACCTGAAATGAATAAATAAACTCCTGAAATAAATAAATAAATAAATAAAAACACCTGAAGTAAAAAAAAAAAAACTTAAATAAATAAATAAAAACTGAAAAAACATAAAAAAAACACCTGAAATAAATAAATAATTAAATAAAAATACCTGAAATAAATAAATAAATAAAAACACCTGAAATAAATAAATAAACACTTTAAATAAATAAATAAACACCTGAAATAAATAAATAAATAAAAACACCTGAAGTAAATAAATAAATAAAAAAACAACTGAAATAAATAAATAAACACTTTAAATAAATAAATAAATAAAAATACCTTAAATAAATAAATAAAAAAAATAAAAAAAAAAGTAAATAAAAAAGTACCTGAAAAAAATATAAAAAAACACCTGAAAAAAGAAAGAAAAAAATATTAAATAAATAAAAAAAAATGAAACAAATAAAAATAAAAGCAACCTGAAAAAATAAATAAATAAATAAATACATAAACAATAAGAAAACAACCTGAGAAAAAAACTAAAAAAAAAACTAAAAACAAATGTTAAATGAAAAAAACTCAACCTGAAAAAAAACTGAAAAAAAACAGATAAGTAAAACTGAAAATAAAATTATTAAAAAAGCCTGAATATAAATATAAATAAAAAAAAGCCTGAAAAAAGCCTGAATATAAATAAAAATAAAAAAAAAGCCTGAAAAAAAAATTGATAAATAAATTTAAAAAAAACACCGGAAAAAAATTAATAAATCAATAAAAAAATGCCTGAAAAATAAACAAGCCTGAAAATTAAAATAAAAAAAGCTTGAAAAATAAGAGAAAAAAAAGCTTGAACAAAAATATATATATACAAAAAATAAAAAATAAAAAAATAAAAAAAGCCTGAAAAAAATATATAAATAAAAAAAAGCCTGAAAAAATATATAAATAAAAAAAAGCCTGACAAAAAAAAGCCTGAAATAAATAAATAAATAAATATATAATCACCTGAAATATATAAATAAAAAAAAAAATAATAAAAAAAACACCTGAATAAATAAAAAAACACCTAAAAAAACTGAAATTAAAAAAAAATATATGAAAAAATACAAATAAATATTAAAAAAACTGAAATAAAATAATATTTAAATAAATAAAAACAACCTGAAAAAATATATAAATAAAAAAAAATAAAAAATAAAATAATAAAAAAAACTAGAACAAAAAACAACCTGAAAAATAAATAAATAAATGAATAAAAACAACTTGAATAAAAAATAATTAAAAAAAAAAACTGAAAAAATAAATAAATAAATACCACATGAAAAAAATAAAGAAAGACATAAATAAATACAACCTGAAAAAAAATTAATAAATAAAAAAAAAACTGAAAAAAAATAATAAAAAAAAAAGCCTGAAAAAAATTAAAAACCTGAAAAAATAAATGCATAAAAAAAGGCCTGAAAAAAAATAAAAAGACAAAAAAAGACCGAAAAAAACCTGAAAGTTTAAATAAATACAAAAAAAAAAAACGAAAAAAAGCCTGAAAAATCAATAACAAAAAATGCCTGAGAAAAATAAATAAAAAAAGCCTGAAAAAAACTGAAAAAAATAAATAAATAATAAAATACCTGAAATAAATAAATAAATAAATAATAGAACACATGAAATAAAAAATAAATAAAAAAACACCTGAAAAAAAAGAAAACCTGAAATAAATAAATAAATAAACTGAAATAAATAAATAAATAAAACTGAAATAATTAAATATATAAGTTAATAAATAAATAAATAAAAAAGCCTGAAAAAATAAATAAATAAAAGCCTGAAAAAAAAATTAAAAATCCTGAAAAAAATATTAAAAAAGCCTGAAAAAAAATCCTGAATAAATAAATAAATAAATAAATCAAACTGAAAAATAAATAAATAAATAAATAAATAAAAAACACCTGAAAAAATAAATAAATAAATAAATAAAAACGCCTGAAATAAATAAATAAATAAAAACACCTGAAATAAATGAATAAATAAATAAATACCTGAAATAAATAAAAAAAGTCTGAAAAAAGCCTGAAAAAAAAGCCTGAAAAAAAGCCTGAAAAAAAAGCCTGAAATAATAAATAAATAAAAAAAAACCTGAAATAACAAATAAATAAAAAAAACATGAAAAATAAATAAATAAAAAAAGCCTGAAAAAGTAAATAAATAAAAAAACTGAAAATATAACTAAGTAAAAAAAAGCCCGTAAAATATAAATAAATAAAAAAGCCCAAAAAAATCAATAAAAAAAACGGAAAAAAATAAAAACACCTGAAATAAATAAATAAAACACCTGAAATAAATAAATAAATAAATTTAAAAAAACACCTGAAATAAATAAATATATAAATAAAAAAGCAACCTGAAAATAAAAATAAAAAAACACCTGAAAAAAAATTAAATAAATAAAAAAAACTGAAAAAAAATAAATAAATAAAAAACAACCCGAAATAAAAAAAAAAAAAAAAACTGAAATAAATAAATGAAAAAATGATAAAATAAAAAAAAAACTGTAATAAAAACAATAAAAAAATAAAAAAAACTGAAATAAATAAATTAAAAAATAAATAAATAAAAACACTGAAAAAATAAATAATAAAAAACTGAAAAAATAAATAAAAATCACTGAAAAAAAATAAAAAAAACACTGACAAAATAAATAAAAAAAACACTGACAAAATAAATAAAAAAACAAAAAAAAATAAAAATAAAATAAAACTGAAAAAAAAAAATTAAATAAAAAAAAATAAAAATAAAAAACACTGAAAAAATAAATAAATAAATAAATAAATAAATAACACCTGAAAAATAAATAAATAAATAACACCTGAAAAATAAATAAAATAATAATAATGTCAATAATAATATCAATAATAATAATGTCAATAATAATACTAGTTACTTGTTGTTATATATTCTATGCCCCGCTCCACCAGCAGATGGTGCTCCGTAGGGCTTCCCTTAATATTATTTAACACTATAATCACTTCTAATGTTCATATTATCTATGTCGTAACCAGCGAACAGATGTGTAATAATGTCAATAATAATAATCACTTACCAGGATGAGCTGCCTTCAATAACATGCCAACACGCCAACAGTCAGGCAAGAGAAAAAAGTTCGAGTTATTTTCCTATTTAACTTGACTGTGGAAAGTGTATTGTTGCACTGCTCAGATTTACACAATTTTACACTCATACTCATACAAAAAATACAAATAATATCAAAGAGCCTAAGCTGTCCCCCAAATACAAAGCCAGCTGTCTTTTGAAGCGTGTTAAATTCGATGATGATACAACCTCCTGAGGCAAACCATTCCAAATGTTAATTATTCTAATGGTGAAGGATCTTTTACGAATCTCTGTCTGTACATGAGGACAAAATATTTTAAATAAGTGTCCACGAGTTCTGTCGGATGATCTTAATTAAAGTAAAAATATCAATAATAATAGTAATAACAATAATAATAATAATAATAATAATGATAATGTTAATAATAATAATAATATCAATAATAATAATAATAATATTAGTTAAAATATTGTCAATAACAATAATAATAATAATGTAGATGGTGAATTGGAAACTACAGATTCCTCCTAACTATGCCAGGCAATAAGTCACACTATATTTCACAGCCTAGCAACAAAGAATTGCAATAAGTGTGCCGTGTCTGCCATACATACTTGTTACTTGTTGTTGGATATTCTATGCCCCGCTCCACCAGCAGATGGTGATCCACAGGGCCTCTCTCAATATTATTAAACACTAATCACTATAATCACATAGGGAGCAATGGATAATTCCTGCACTATCACACATTCAAATCAATCGTGAAAGTTCTTCCATTATTACATCATTTATGCCTTTCATCCTGACAAGTGCATATGGATGAGAATTGGAAAACTACAAACAGAGGTCTTTAATTGCGAAATGCATGGAGGAATGAAGCAGGTGGACTGTGAAAAGGATTTAGGAGTGCTGATAGATTGTGAACTTAATTTCAGAAGACATTTAGCAGAAAAAATTAATATGTCAAATAGGATGTCTGGGTTAATAAGAAGGACATTTATAAACTTAGAGACTATTCAAAACATTGTATACTGCCATGGTGAGACCTCTTTTAGCACCCATATAAACAAAGACATAAATGCAGTTGAAAATGTGCAGAGGAGAGCAACGAGAATGATTCCTTCCTTACAGGGATTGAATTATGAAGAAAGATTGAAGAAATTAGATCTTCCTTCATTGATATACAGAAGAAATAGGGGAGACATAATTAAAGCATTATAATAAAAAAAATGTCAATATATCAATATATTATAAATGAAATATATGACAGGGAAGTATGCGGCAATATATTTCAGAGAGCAGAGGAAACTAGAACAAGGGGACATAATCGTAAAAAGATCAGAAAGTACGACCAAGATTAAACATAAACCTTCAAGGAAATATTCATTCGGCTATAGAATCTATATACATAAAGCCAAGATTCTGTCTGTGTGTGTGTGTCCGCGATGCACGCCTACACCGTCCAACTTTGTGTCCTCAAAATTTGCATGTAGGTGAGTCTTGATCCCCTTCAGGTACAAGTTTCACAACCAATCCACTTATCCACCCCTCCAGTTGTCTCCATACAAGAATAACACCTGGCCATGATTGGCCAGGGTATTCAATAACTCTCTGATCGATTATTAAGTATGAAATAACAGTATACTGCCCGTTGACGCCAATATACACGGAGCACGTATCAGACACGTCTATCCGCCGCGACACCTCACACGTGGTTGGGTGTAGCGTAAACCATTGATTTTGGGAGATTATTTTAATGCGATCGAATTTTTTGTTTCGCCGCGCCGTTTTTTATGACGTAAGAGAGTGAGGCTTAAGTGGGTAATGAAGGTAGAAAATAGTCTTAGAAAGGTCTAAAGAAATGGGTAATGAAGGTAGAAAATAGTCTTAGAATGGTCTAAAGAAATGGGTAATGAAGGTAGAAAATAGTCTTAGAATGGTCTAAAGAAATGGGTAATGAAGGTAGAAAATAGTCTTAGAATGGTCTAAATAAGTGGGTAATGAAGGTAGAAAAACAGTACTCAATAACAGTAATTCTTTCAATATTTACCGTATTTATCATTTGGAGTATATTGGTCCTGATTGCTCGTATCCGGGCACACACACGTACAGTATGTTGGTATAGAGTACAATAACTTTACATATAAATAGTTGTAATAACAGCACAGTTTCTTTAAATAAAATCACGAACGAGCGATATGACCCTTTCCACACGAAGGTTAGAAGGCAACTGATATTAATTTTACCACAACACCACAAGGAAGAGTCCTACAGATTAGGCTGGCCTGGGATTGGTCAAAATTATGTACGCTTTCTCTTTTTTTATGCATACGGTTCATTGTTTGTTTTGGTAATTATCAGGGTATTTGAGCCGGCAGTTTAAATTGTCACGCGGATTATAGGGTCAGTAGTTCCACAGTGGCTTGGGTTTGTTATGATCCTCCCCAACCAACCACACTTGTCTTTTGGTTCGTTATGATCCTCCCCAACCAACCACACTTGTCTTTTGGTTCGTTATGATCTTCCCCAACCAACCACACTTGTCTTTTGGTTCGTTATGATCCTTCCCAACCAACCACACTTGTCTTTTGGTTCGTTATGATCCTCCCCAACCAACCACATTTGTCTTTTGGTTCGTTATGATCCTCCCCAACCAACCACATTTGTCAGTCTTACTTATATCCAACAACAAACTCAGTCTTCATATCCACTAAATCTGTCTGGTAGTTCCATTATTACATAGTTTGTTTGGATGCTCCCCAACCACATTTTCATAGTTTCATAGTAGAGTCATCCAATCCATAGAAACACGTGTCGTTTTAGTCCTCACCACCAAACAATGACATTCACCGTTCACTGAAAAGTGGCCACACATAATTTGACAGTATATTATTCATCATATTATCAATCTTTTAGTGCAGCCAAAGACTAAAATAATTAATGACATCGAGTGTGATCATGACTAATAGTTCAATTCATGTTAATGAAAATAAATTAAACTACAAATGAAACCGATATAAAAATTACATACATATAAGCAACTTAATGGTATGTGCGTAGGATACACACTCAGTGTGTAGACACACATACGGCTAAAAATAAATGAATTACACACACACACACACACACATAATCTATGCATTCTCATACACACAGGTGCATATCTGGGGAAAGTGTTAAGCATTTCAATTATTTACTTAATATTTTTTCACCGGAAGAGACAATAGGGAGTTTTCATGTGACGTCACGATGTGCTCGGCAGCCCTTTGGTTAAATTTGGTAGTATACCTCTATGTATACAAGCAGAGAGTTGTGGTTATGTCTAGCACGTTTCATTTATTTTACTATTAGTTTCAGCGCCGGACAGACGCTGTTTTTCGCAAATATCTCCTAAATGAATCGTTGTATAAGTATAATATTTCAGCACACTACCTTTAACATCCGGACCTAATTTATGGCTGACATACCATATTACTATATGTGTTATGTTAGAAGTTTACTCGTGAAAAAGAACACAAAGCTGGCCAGTCATATTGACGCTACTTTCCCCCCTTCTCGCCCTCGTTATCCCTCCTCTTCTCCCCCTAGCTCCTCGCCTCCCTCATCACTCGTGTACCTCATACCTCAGAGAGGGGGAGGGGATACGGGAGACTGTGGATATTCAATTAAGGCATAAATTGCTTATTTAAAAAGGTAAAGAACACATGAAGCAACCATGAACGATTTTATTTGGTTGGCCAAAACCAAAATTGACTTCATCCTTCTGCCAGGGTGGCGTCTTTCAAGTGACGGACTGACTCCAGCCAATCAAAAACAAGCTCGATCAGCTGACAAAAGTAAACACGAAACAAAACACCACGTTATGCGTATGAGTGGTATAATATGGGTCGAAACTGTAGAGAGTAAGACATAGTATCTATTGCGAAATAAGTGAGACCGCCATCATGACAGACAACAGCTGCCAGGATATTCGCGAGATCCATAAATTCCTTCTCTTGATCAGGAGTTTCTCGTGTGCTTCTCCTTGGTTTCTTATCACCTTACGGATCCAAAAGAAGGACAAACCAGGAAGTTTGTTTGTGTTAGACATTTCACCATGCAGCAAAACCGTACATTCTTAAATCCCCTTAAAGGAAGTCTAACACTCGTCTACTATTCGTTTCAGCGCCGGACAGACGCTGTTTTTCGCAAATACAGTATCTCCTAAACGAATCGTTGTATCAATATAATATTTTAGCACACTATCCTTAACACCCGGACCTAATTTATGGCTGACATACCATATTACTATATGTGTTATGTTCGGAGTTTACTGAGTGATATTAAGCCTAATCCAGTCATCATATCTAAGGTGTTATAGAGAATGGGACGAGTATGGGGTACTAATGTAGAGAATGGAACGAGTGTAGGGTACTCGTGTAACCCCTCCACCAACATCCCGAACACCCCCCACACCACTCCTTCCTTCCCTACCCCAATATCGCATTATCCCCCTCCCCCTCCCCACTATATACACCATTCCCCTTCCATCTTTGATTATTTTTTCTTATTCTAATTACGTACTGTACATAAATAATAGTTACATATGACAGTATGTATATACGTATCGTTCATTAGTAATCAATGTATCTTATAAAATGCAACCATCCCCAACTCCCAAAATCTCATGGTTCACTCTGTGGTAAAAGGGGACAATTGGGCGTGAAGCGCCCTGCGAGCGAAGCGAGCGCGCCGCAGGCAAAAGCACCCGCGGCGCAGCCGTGGTGGCGAAGCCAGTGCTTGTATTGTTTAATATTGTGTGTGGACATGAAAACCAGAGTGGGTCAAACGACCATTAAAGCAATAGCTAATCCCGTTGTTAATGGCCGTATAATAACCCACGTGTCTAAGGCCACCTCTGGGGCCGGATACTCAAAACAACTTAGGACATCCTATCTCGGCTAGGGAGTCCTCTAACTTCCCAAGTGCGCTTATGACGGTATACTCAAAACACTTATGACAGCATACTCAAAACATTTGGCAGCCATCTTTCCTAAGTTAGGACGCTTGGATTTAGGACAACCCCCAGGCAGCCCTAAGTGGAGTTATGACACCGAACACCGTAGAAAACATGATAAATCAACTCGGCTGTACCAAAAAGAATAAGAAGGACTCTATACTTTTTGGCTGTATTACCAAAGAGCACCACTTTGTTGTTGTTGGAGAGACTACTGAGAAAGAGTGTATAGTAGTATAGGGAACCACTCCAATGTCAGTGATGATCACTAATGAAGATAGTTTAGATTTCCTCAGATTGAAATAATAAACTTATCCGAGAAATAGGACCATGACATAATATATCCCTCGTTGCACAATAAAATTTAGTGCCATTCTCACACATACTCTAGTAATATTGAGTATGTAGTGTAAGCACAGTTAATTAAGAGTCTTATGGGTATTAGTACAAAAGTGGACCTGAATTCAGCAGTGTTGCCAGATCCGGCTGGGTCCTAGTATTTTACCCCTGTCATTTATTGTACTTTATCACGATTATTTCCCTGTAGTTTGCCCAGGTTAGGTCCCGGTAGTTTGCCCAGGTTAGGTCCCGGTAGTTTGCCCAGGTTAGGTCCCGGTAGTCTGATGAGGTCTAGGTTAGGTTAGGTCAGGTAAGGTCAGGCTAATTTCAAAATGCCCCATTTGAATATGCCCTATCTTGGAAACGGGGCATTTGAGGAAGAAAAACCATAGAAGAAAATTGTCTTAGAATTGTCCAAAATAGTGGGTAATGACAGTAAAATATCTATTATACATTAAGGTCCACTTCTGTACCTTTACCGTCTTATGTGTTGCATGAGAAATACTGAACAATTCAAGGATTTACAACATAATAAATGATTTTCCCAGTCATTAGTTTAAGCAGTTGCTCTTCAATTTGGACACTGAAAGGGAAGTATTGTCTGTGGTGGTATGGACAGTACTTAAGGGGTTCTGGCACCCCTTCAGACCTAACCAACGGCCATTTAAGGGGTCTGGCACCCCTTCAAATCTAACCCACTCCCTATTAATCCTTTAACTGTGCTTCCTCTCAGTCTCCTTATTTGAAACTACAAGTTCTAAGTTCTTTCTGGCCTAGCTCAGTCTTGATTTGTTATTTCTCCCCCCCCCAAAAAAAAAAATATATATATATTAATTTTACATCATATTTCTGGTTGTTCTATTAATTTCTTACCTAATTATCACGAGGAAAGAACCCGGTATTTATTGAAAGAATTACCGTTTTGTAGCATTGTTGCCAGATCCGGCTAGGTCCCAGTATTTTGCACCGGTCATTTTCTGTACTTTACCACGGTTATTTCCCGGTAGTTTGCCCAGATTAGGTCCCGGTAGTCGGCCCAGGTTAGGTCCCGGTAGTCTGATGCGGTCTAGGTTAGGTTAGGTCAGGTCAGGTCAGGCTAATTTCAAAATGCCCCATTTGAATATGCCCTATCTTGTAAATGGGGCATTTGCAGAGAAAATGCCATAGAAGAAAACAGTCTTAGAATGGTCTAAATAAGTAGGTAATGAAGGTAGAAAAACCGTACCCAATAACGGTAATTCATTCAATATTTACCAAGAACCCTGACCTAACCTAACCTAACTCCACTTGATAAACCTAATTAGAACTGCATGAACTTTTCTTCAGAAACACCCATAATTTTTTACATTATCTGTTATTTGGCCCAACTTTTGTGTTTGGTTTGATTCAGGGGATTCATTTTAACACTAGTTTATTGGTAAGATTGGCCTTGGTTATTTGTGTGTGGTCACCATTGAGGAATATGGTTAATGATAACTTGTAGGAAATTTTTCATTTACTGATACCAACTAATATTTTTACAGTAATGTTGTTGCTGTGTTGTATTTTTTACATTTTAGTTTCGTTTTGCCAGATTTTCATTAGGGATACCATTACTCAAAAAGGTATATGTTACTAAAACACCAATGAGACTAAAAATATGCATATTTAAACAGACCTAACCTACCGTACACTATGTGCCTGCTATTGGTAATCTCCTATCTTACATTACATAATCCTCAATAATTATTACATTTAGCTGTGAATCATGTGATGTGACACAAGTAGACATGATAAAATAGTCATTTCTAACATTGCTAATGACTTTCAATAATGTCATACTGTTGTCTGTCATGGATCATGATGGCGGTGGCACTTATTTCGCATATGATACTACTCTCCACTCTCTTCCTCTCCACAGTTTCGACACGCATTATACCATTCATATGCATAATGTTGTGTTTTGTTTCGTGTTTACTTTTGTCAGCTGATCGAGCTTGCTTTTGATTGGCTGGAGTAAGTCAGAGTCACTTGAAAGTGCCACCCTGATTGGCTGAACGACATAGGGCACCCGGGAAGATTTAGGACTCCCTAACTACTTAGGAACAGGATAGGACGCCCTAAAAAAATTTTGAGTATACCAACTTAGGGCATGAGATAGGATGTCCTAACCTGTTCCTATCTTAGGACTCCCCAAGTCAGATAGGGCAGCGTGGTTGCCCTAAGTTAGGAGACGTTTGAGTATCCGGCCCCAGTTATCTACACATATAATAATAGGGGCTAGTATGCATTTTACTTTTTTACTAAATAACGCTTTTCAGTTACTGAACGTGAGCATTGTAAAATAAGTATGAATAAAAGTATTCCCTACTGTATTATACAGATCACAAATATAGTAGGCCTACAGTAATGTGACATGATTTTCTCACCAACTCATGGTTGGGGCCTTTAGTGTATATATATATATATTTTTTTTTTATACTGTACTATGAGACTGGAGTTCCATGTTGATAAGCAACAAGGTGTAGCTAGATGGATTAATTGAAAAGTGATGCAAAGTTTGTTTTATATAGTGTAAATTGTTGCTCCTACTGGTAAAATTGAATGTCTATTATAGGGATAAAAGAAAAGATTGCGATAAAATATTTAGTGTTATTATAATATTGACAAATTCTATAAGAAAATATAATTAATTGGCATATACTGTACAATAAGCATCCCAAACATATGCTCCCTGATTAGTGTAATTTCACCATAAAATAGATTACAATCAGGGCCTTTATCAGGAGCAAATAAACCCTCTTGCTTAAAATGCAATTTGAAATGGTCAATTGAAATATGAGTTGTTGATGTTGTTGATGTTCTCCCGGGGCAGAATGGCCTCCTGCCCCACAGACCCCTGGTACACTCTGGTCGCAGTGAAAAACAAATTAAAATAAAGGAGGGGCTGGCCCTATATGCCTGGGCTACCGAAGCACATCCCAAGGAAATGGGACCAGAGCTTACTGGACCAGGGAGTCTGGGGGCCTCCGACCGCCAGGGAGATTGGGGGGAAGGCTTTGATCCCACAGCCAGTGCTGTGGGCCCAAGTCCACGTTACCACAAGAGCTACAAGTGGGGCCGTACCTTCCATGAGACCAGCCCTGAAGGGACCATAAGGGGGGAGGGAGTTTACACTGCTGCATGCAAAGGGAAATGCACCCCCGTGTGCTGGCGGTCCACACAGCAGCACACCTCACATGGATTTTTAATCCATGTGGGCAGATCTCGTCAAATCCACTAGAAAGTGACCAGATCTTACAACAATCTTTATTCTAGCCCTGTGGGGGATAACTAATATTCACAGAGAATAAAGTCAGCCCCACTGGGCCCTGAAATATGAGTATTTCAAAATACCATACTTTAAATTTGACACTCATAATTTGGAGACTATTTTCACAATCTAATTTGCAGGAAAACATTCCTGCATTTTCTGTGCGAGAGGTTAATTAATGAAGGTTCATTTACTCCTGCGAGGTTCCAATCCTAATAACATGACACACCCCTACACTGATTCCTCCAGGCTTCTTCCATTACAGTTTTGAAAATGTGGGTTTTTCCTTGCTCATAGCAGCCATGGCAGCGAGGCGCAGATCTTCACTCTGTAGCATCATCATGTTGAGAGTTGCCTGGAAGGGGGAAACATTTTAGTTCGATCAGACCCACAGTGGAAAGGTGTAGGGGCATGAAGTAAGGTGAGGAGTTGAGACAGAGACAGGTTGCATGTGAGGGTGTGGATCTTAAACACAAAAACAGGCAAAGTAAGGTCAGGAATCAAGAGAGAGAGAGAGAGAGAGAGAGAAGTTGCATATGGTGGTGAGGATATGAGACAACACAGAAAGGCCAAGTGTTGGGGATACAAAGTGAAAGAAAGAAAGAGTGGGTCAGTCCTATCCATTTATTACATGTTCTACTGTCCACAACTCACAGGACAAGAACTCTCAATAAATAAATAAATTAAGTCCTCCCATTCACTACTTAGAAAATGCTGGGAGGTTACAAGGGGAAAAAAATCAATGAGTTATACCAGAGTCAACTTTTAAACCAACACATTACTCACTATATAGTCCAGTCCCTCTTGCACACTGTGGTCACGGGCATGAATGAGGGCTGCTTTACTTGTCTGTACAGCTACGGGACTCTTGCTGGCAATGGTGGTGGCAATTTCTACTGCTCCACTCACAAGGCTAAGGGGAAAGGAACAATAAAATAGTAATGTTGGTGTTTAAGATGAATGGTAGTAAAATCGTTAGTGTCATACTAAGACAATACTACTGACAGACGACCTGCCCTGTAAAGCTGTACTGTATTTGGAATATAAATTACACAAACTGCTGGTTTGTACCACCCTTGCCTCACCTCACCTCTCATAGTTAGGGAAGATGCGCGAAACAAGGCCACACTTGAGGGCCTCAGAGGAGTACATCTTGCGGGCAGAGAAGGCCAATTCCCTCACTAGGCTTTCGTTGCCCACAATCTTAGGCAGACGCTGCAGTGTTCCCACATCTGCTGCTAAGCCTTCGGTAGAGAGTGAGGAAGTATAAAGTGAGCAGGTGAGGTGAACGAATATGTGACTACCTGTCTGACTGATAGATTACTGGTAAATAACTATACAAAGAACAATGGAAATATTTTGAATACAGTTATGTGAGGTAATCAATTACAGTCAGATTGGGGGGTTACAGGCACCTCCAAATTAAGCCAAGAAACATACTGTACTAGAACCTCAGCATATGGATGAGGCGATCTTATTTGTAGTAGAGCCCAGAGAAATCAGTAGCCCTCCAATATACAGTACTAAGAAAAGACAACCCCCTTGACTAAATGGGACAACAATTGAACTGACCCACATCGACTTCCTTGACTTGGAACCATGCGTCATCAGAGCAGTAACGGATGTCAGCAGCGCAGATGAGGTCCACTCCACCCCCAATACACGCACTGTGCACCGCCGCTACCACAGGCTTCGGACACTAAGGATAGGGAGATGGAAGATCAGAGCAATATGGTGACTGGGGGAGGAGGGCAAACAGGTATAGACAGATATACTGACGGACAAATAATGAAGAACATAGTCAATATTATTTGAAAAATAGATAGATATATAAAAATTATTTGTCCCAAGCTGAAGACTGTGGAAGGCCGAGCGGAGTCGAAAATTGTCGCTGATAACTGAAGTTACAGTACTACAGGCATATTTTCCTTTTAATCATTAGGGTATGTTTCTGTATTGGAAGAAATTACAATTTGATTCTTCTTCTTTCTTTCATTGATTAGTCTTCTTTAGGTAGGTTGACCACAAGGCTAGTTGTAAATAGGTTTAAAACCTACCCCAATACTGTAGGAAATTTCCCTGAAAGTTTGGTGATGATATCTGATATGGTCTAGGAGGAGTTAGGTTAGGACATTTTCCAATATCTGGGGCACAGGAACTGAAGTTTACCACCAGGCCAAAAAACTTTCCAAAATCAGGGACAAGAAAATATCTGAAAATTTAGAAGACTCGTTCTGCTCGGGATTAACAGGCAAACAAATAGAAAATAATCACATACAAAACATTGATAGACAGATAGACAAATAGAATTATATTCACACTACCATAAGAAGAAAGGACATGGGAGTGGGACAAACTTTGAGAGAAAAAAAAAGAAAAGGTACAGTATATGTAAAACAAAATTAGTTCAGAATCATTAAATAAGGATAGAAAAGCATGGAAATCCAGTATGAACCTTTTCCAGTGCAGTGAAGGAGGCCTGGTATGCAGCAATGATGGGCATGACACCACGAGCCTTGCGAGCCACATCATCATCCCCCATCACCATACCCCCTATATCTGCCATCTCACCCAGGTCAATACCAGCAGTAAACATCCTTCCATTGGCAGCCAGAACCACAGCCCTGCACTCACTGTCTGCCCCCAACTGCTCAAACACTTCCCTGATCTCTCTGTAATGGTGACAACACTTTTACTAACCATACACACTAAGTCATCTACCGAGTCTGTGTTAAAGGAAAATTATTAAATAGGTTAGTGTAATCTTGATCTTATACTGTATTCCACTCCCAATATATTCACACATTAACAGCATTCACTGTCACTGTACAGTATTTAATCATGTTCTTACTGCTACATCACCACAGTCAAACCAGCATACCTCCAGAAGGCCTTGTTCATGGCATTAAGGTTCTTGGGTCTGTTGATGTTGACCTGAAAGACGTGTTGTGAAGGCCGGGAGATGGCCAGGGTATCATAAGAGTAGCCTGGTGCTAGTTCATGTGTGGTGGTGGTGGTGGACATGGTGGCAGCCAGGGAAGGTACAGCACGTATATACCTCACACCTGTGTACAGTACATAATATCATATAGCATAACAATAACATAACAGGCTATGTATGGGGTGGCATTACAGTATTAAATTTTCTCTTCGAAAACAAAGCGTGGTATTTATCCAGTACAGTATATTGATGTTTTGTAGCAGTGTTGCCATATCCGGCTAGGTCCCAATATTTTGGCCTGGTCGGGTACACATTTAGATCCCAGTAGTTGGCCCAGGTTATGTCCCTGTAGTTTGCCCAGGTTAGGTCCCAGTAGTCTGCTGCAGTTTAGGTTAGGTCCCAGTAGTCTGCTGCAGTCTAGGTTAGGTCCCAGTAGTCTGCTGCAGTCTAGGTTAGGTCAGGTCAGGTAAAGTTAGGAAGGTGAGGCTAATTCCAAAATGCCCCATTTGAATATGCCCACCCTATTTCCAAAGAAAATACCATAGAAGATAAGTGGGTAAATATTGAAAGAATTACCGTTATTACGTACGGTTTTTCTACCTTCATTACCCACTAATTTAGACCATTCTAAGACTATTTCCTCCACAAATGCCCCATTTCCAAGATAGGGCATATTCGAATGGAGCATTTTGAAATCAGCCTGACCTTACCTAACCTTACCTAGACCACATCAGACTACCGAGACCTAACCTGGGCAAACTACCGGGAAATAACCGTGGAAAAGTACAGGAAATGACCGGGGCAAAATACTGGGACCTAGCCGGATCTGCCAACACTGCTACAAAACGGTAATTCTTTCAATAAATACGACAGTTTTTTCCCGGTAGTTTGCCCAAGTTAGGTCTCGGTAGTCTGCTGTGGTCTAGGTAAGGTCAGGCTAATTTCAAAATGCCCCATTTGAATAAGCCCTATCTTGGAAATGGGGCATTTGCAGAGGAAATGCCATAGAAGAAAATAGTCTTAGAATGGTCTAAATAAGTGGGTAAAGAAGGTAGAAAACCCGTACGGAATAACTGTAATTCTTTCAATATTTACCGAAAAGGGTCTTGGAATGGTCTAATTAAGTGAGTAATAAAGGTAGAAAAACCGTACGCAACAACGGCAATTCTTTCAATATTTACCAATGAAACTTACCAGATAAGGCTGACAAGACCCTAGAAGCCAACATGACTGTATTGTATGTGTAATGAGATTTATATGAATAGAGTGTGACTGTGTGAGTGTGTTTTGTTGGTGCTATCAGCTGACTGTATTTCTGCAGTGTTGCCATTCACATTCAATCAGCTGTAGTAAACCCCTCTGCTGGGAGACGAGAATCTTTTTATATATTCTAAGTTGACTGTAGTCATAAAAATTACAAATATGTATTGGCACATTCTCGTTTTGTATACCATTAATGTTGCGCTCTAATTGATTTCTCACTATTTCTATTCTCATTATTATTCGCCATTTCGGCTTGGGCAAGGTCGAGAGAGTTGCCATAAATAAAGGTGGTTTTATCATGCTAATTGAATTTCCTATTACCATGAAGTATTAAACAAAATAATTGACATAACTAGATAAACTATTGAAAATATATGTGAAAACTATACTGGTATAATATTGCAGGCAACATTTGGGCTGAGGTTTAGAGGTCCATTAGCCCCTTCAACATTGGCAACGCTGAATATAAAAGAAACAAATATTCATATAAATCACACAGTACTTATGAACATTTAGAGAAAAAGAGACAATAAAGAAAAAGAAAAAAAACACACACACACACACAACTCCATACCCCATCAATAAATGATAATATTGAACTGTATAGGGAACCGTAGTAAAGACAAAAGTTCATAATCCTAATAAAGTTGTCATCATCATCATCACTGGCAATTAATCTCATTATGGTATGGTGATTGTATGAGATAAGAAGGTGTACATGTTAAGAGAGCAATACACAACTATACACACCCCATCATGAGTAAACTATTCAAGATGGTGATCCTAGGGGCGCCTGGGTCTGGTAAAGGCACCATATCATCAAGAATAGTACGTGATTTTGGTTTGACTCATCTGGCCAGCGGTGACATCCTCAGGTCACACATCCTCAACAAGACAGGTCACGCCAGTTATTTTTTTTATTTTATATTTTTATACTACGTGTATTTCTGGGCAGTAGTCAAGCGTTTGTCCTTAATTTGTTTTCGATTCGAGGTTTTCAGAATGCCATGTTTTATAGTGTGTTTTTAACTAATTTATTGTTCACAACCGTCGCTAATTAGTGTTTTGGGAGATATCACCCCCCCCCCCTCACCCAACCTAATCTTCGAAAACACCGCATTTTCGCCATATTTGAACTAAATTCGTCTGAAAAACACTACAACGCATTAAATAGAATTAGGTAGACCTCACCTGACCTAACTTTACCTAATCAGGACCGCGGCAAACTACCGGGACCTAACCGGAGCAGACTACCGGGGGCTAACCGGAGCAGACTACCGGGGGCTAACCGGGGCAGTCTACCGGGACGATGTAAACACTCGGTGGCCATCTTGAATTGGTATTGCGGTACCTTTTTTTTTTTTTTTTTTTTTTGAGAGTGGCGGTAAATATAGGCCTTACTACGGGGCAGTTCACTGATGTCAGTTATACTCCATGGACATGCGAAAAGTCTAAACTGGCTTCATTATTCTCAAAACACTACTGAAGAATACATTTGGGGACAGACGGACACTCGGTACAAAGGGAAGCCATTGTAAATAGCACACTGATTTGCTGTTGAAATTGAGGCACATTAATCAAGCACGCTGATTGGCTGTACACACCAATATGGCTGCTGTACACACTGTGGATTAAGGAAAATCGATTCATTTAAGGGTAGTTGTATTAAGAAAGCTATGCATTTGCGACGGAAACAACCTATGAGAAAATTACGTACATGTATTAAGAAATGTATCTGACAGAACAAAATTTATGGTAATGATTATGGACAAATGCTTGACCAATACCTATTTCTGTTCTTCATATTATATTTTACTTGTGTTTGTTTAAACTTTTTAGTTAATTTGGCCATGTTCATTCCATGTGTTTATATCTTGTTTAGTGTAACTTAATTGTATCTTTTCAATTATATAATGTGCAAAAATGTCATAAATGAGTACAGGGTGAAACATAGTTCTAAAGCATCAATCCTTCCCCACCCCCTTTTTATATATCTCCTGTATATTCCTATATATATTTGCTTGTTGTACTGTAGAGAAACTTTGAGAAGAGGGTGCCTATATAATGGTATAAACACTGTAGAGATACTTTCAGAACTGGGTACTACAGCCCAGGGATACATGAAGGAAGGAAAGCTGGTACCTGATGACCTGATGGTGGACCTAATTGCGTCGGAGCTGGCCGGGCTGAAGGGCACCTCCTGGCTCCTAGACGGCTTCCCACGCACTAAACCCCAGGCACAGGCGCTCCACCAACACCAGCAGGTAAAGAATGAATGGGTAGGGCAGGGCAGGGCACGATAGGAGGCAAAATTAAGGTTATGAATTTGAGATTATTTCATGGCTAATTCAGGAAGTATTTTATTTTCCGAGTATTCAGAATTACTGAATATATATGGATTGCTTATATACAGTAGTATAATGTAATAAACATGTACTGGCTCATCCTACTCTCTTCCTTTAAGCCCCTTCCACACAAGGGGCAAAAATACCGTGGGCACAGGCAACTGAGTGGAATTCTCTCGCTTTTTACCAGTGTTACCAGATCAACAGTCCCCAGCAGCTATTGGCCACTTGTGCCCACCACCCACACACAAAATTGGTAACAGTGTTTGCTCGCAGTCTTTTTGCCTGTCGTGTGGAAGGGATTTAGGTTTTATTGTAAATGGAATCCAAACCAATATGATTTAACACCAAACATTTGCACAAATTTGGAAGGGAATCAGTGCATGTTGTCCAGGAGAAATAAAACTCGGTCTACTTTTGTTTGTAAAAACATGTGAGGTAATGAAAACAACTATGTACCTGGGACCAAGGTAGGCAGGGTTAATGTAATGTCTGCATCATCATCACTATTATTATATTCAGGCAAAGTTGATCACATTTTTAACCCCAACAGTGTCAGTGATGTTTCCTTGCTGGAATAATTTCTGAGATAAATTTCTCCCAAAATTAACATGGCTTGTAAACCTAGGAAAGTACACAAAACCTGTAAAAATATCACTGGCACTTGAAGGGTTAAACAAATAACAAATGGTACAAAAGCACATTGGCTTATGGAACTTTTTCAATATATAAAGCTTACTACAATTGCATTGTGAACCTAGGTTTTTCTTTACATACCAATATATATATTGGTAAAAATATGCTTAGCTGCAGCATTTGGTATATTACTTATTAAGTAACCAGTGTGCATTGCATTTTGAGATTGAGTTACAAAGAAATTTTTACTTAAATACATTTCAGTTATTGGCCTTTTTCTAGGAAATATTTTGAACACAAGAATTGTTTGCATAAATTTTCTGGACATTTTATATATAAGTATACAATACTGTTGACGTTACAGTATATTGACATCTCATCACTATACGGTAGGTCATAATGCAATTTTTTTTCATGATACTCTACTTCTGTAGAGTACTACAACTGTAGTAAGAGAGATGGAAGAGGGAAGTGAAGAGGACAGTGAGTGAGAGCAAAAGGAAAGTGGATGAGGAGTTTGGTAGGAAACTGAGTGAAAAGTTTAGAGAAAACAAGAAATTATTCTGGAAGGAGGTTAAAAGAGAAAGAGGAGAAGGAAAGCCTGGTAGCGTGAGAATGAAGAGAGAGGATGGAGTTACTGTGAGTGGAAGTGAGGAAGTAAAAGAAGTGTGGAAGAGGCATTTTGATGGTTTGATGAATGAGGGGACGGGATGGGAGGTGGTGGTGACATGCATGGGAATGGAGGCAGGTGGTAGACGACAGGGTGTACAGGGAGAACTAGGAAGGGAAGAGGTTAGGAAAGCAATAGGAAAGTTGAAGATGGGAAAGGCACCGGGGGTGGATGGGATAACTGCAGAGATGCTGAGGTGTGGGGGGGAGGAAGTAGTGGAGTGGATGCTGCTTATATGCACTTTAGCTTGGAGGCAGGGAGAGGTGCCAGAGGACTGGAGGAGAGCCATAATTGTGCCTCTGTACAAGGGTAAGGGAAGTAAGGATGAGTGTGGTAGCTATAGGGGAATAAGCCTTCTTAGTGTACCGGGGAAGGTGTATGGGAAGGTCCTTACTGAAAGACTGATAGAAGTAACTGGGAATAAAGTTAGTGAGGAGCAGGGAGGGTTCAGAAAGGGTAGAGGGTGTGTGGACCAGATCTTTGCAATAAAATCAGCAGTGGAGAAATATATTGGGAAGGGTAGGAAGTTGTATGCTGCCTTCATGGATTTGGAGAAAACATACGATAGGGTTGATAGGAGAGCTTGACAGATATATTAAGGATTTACGGAGTTGGAGAGCGCTTGCTGGAGGGGATTGAGGCTTTTTATAGAGAGGCAAAAGCTTGCGTGAGGGTCATTTGAGTGAGAACTTTGATATCAGTGTAGGATTGAGGCAGGGGTGTGTCATGTCACCATGGCTGTTCAATATCTTTATGGATGGTTGCATGAGAGAGATGAAGGCAAAGGTGGAAGAGTATGTGAGAGAGAGAAGTGTGAAGGGGGGATGGGGGATGGAGCAAGTGAGGAGGGAGTGCTGGAACAGGGAAACCTGGAGACTCTTCTGCCGTGACCACCCCCTTGGTGGGAGTTCCCGGAGGGAACGAGGTGTCAGAGCTATGGATAGATAGATAGATACTTAAAGCAGGTCATACTATACTAAGTGAAGTGAAGTTTTATAAGCTCAGATGGGACCATGAAGATTAACAATGAGTAGAATAGCTGAAATTATTATAAGTACTAAATTTTATATTTGTTATGTGTTGTTCTTGAAAAATATTTTACATTACTTCTGTGAATTGTGGAAGTATATATCACCTCCCTCAGAGGGTGATGATTTCTAGTAGTATTTGAGAATGTTTATCATTTACTTGGTAACATATTACTGGTACTGTTTGTAATATGAGACAGTACCTGTATTACCCTCTTACATTGAGATATGCCACATGGATATGGCATATGGTGAGTTCAGGGATACGCATACATCCATTGTCTTTGGATTGGAGCTAATGTTTTGTGTAAGACTTTATTTTCTTTTTAACTTCGTACAGTACTGTACAGTACTTGTATTTTGCACTCAGCTATATGGAGCATTTAATTTCTATTTGTTGTTTGATTTAACAACTGCTTTATAGTTTCTACATTATAGAGCTGAATTTAGATGTAGTGCTGGTAGCAGTGCTTCCTTTTTAATGACTGTATAGATTGCTTACTGCCTGAGTTCCAGTTTGATTTGTTAATAGCATACTCACCCTGCGTCCCTTGTTTTGTTCTGTGACCATTTCCCTAGCTTGACATGGTTCTGAACCTTGAAGTGCCAGATGAGGTCATAATAGAGCGGATCAAAGGTCGCTGGATCCACCTGCCCTCGGGACGCACATACCACACTGAGTTTAAACCACCCAAGGTTGCGGTAAGTTTGCATTACACACTCTGGTTTACCATTACAGTATTTTGACTCCTCAACCACATTCTTCAATATTTCAAAAAAATAACTTTCCTCTGCAGTATCCACACTACTCACAGCTACACATCTCATAATTTTTTCACGGTTATGTTGTTCATCAGTACTCTGCAGAGAACTAGAGTTGATGGTGATAGTTTGTGGGCATGAAAGCCTCAAAAAAGCCCAGAAAATCTACACACAACAAATTTACTGTGTTGGCAACTTCAATTAAAGTTTGACTAGCATCTGCAATATATAAAGTGTTGTTTGATATTGACACTTTGACTGCCCATCTAACCGCGGGCATTATCGAGTGTGGCCGCTCTCTTGCCCAGGCCTTTTTCCCGCCTCTCTCTCACTATATAAACTACACATTTGACGGCTAGTAGCATGTAAACCACTTACTCTACATGAATAAATGATAAATGATATTGAAGTACAAACCTTTAGCTGTCTTCTAATGTACTTGTGAAAACTAAATGAACATCTGTAGGATGGGTAGCCAGCTCAAAATGACCACAACTCAAAATTCACTTGTACACTCTCCTTACGTATCTAAGTACATTTTCACCCTCCGATTTCATCATAAAACGTGTCGGAATCACATTTTTCAACCCAATAATATGAAATATAACGTCTCTGTCGTTTTTCCATACATATATGGTAATTAACACAAAAGCGGAGTGCTGCAAATACATCCTCACAGCTCTTCACACACTGGCTGCTAGTGGCTGGGGTGACTCAGGGGAGTCCCTTGGCACACACATCCTCTGTTGTGAGCCTAAACAAGTATGTCAGGGGGTGCAAATTAAGAACTGTGCGGTTGACTTATGTCGTTACCCGCGGTTTAGGGGTGAAGACACTAATAATTATGTGACCTTTTTCCTGTCAATTTGTCTTGTATGTCTTCCACTCTCATGTTGCTGAGCTTTTAGTAATATCTTGTTAAGGAGGCTATTTGATCCTTCAAACTGCTCTAGCACCAGTGACTTCTTTAATTTCTATAACCTATTTTGTGGCACAGCTTGGAGGAATCAGTAGCCTCCAATTTGCTGACATCTTGCCAACCTTAAGTTATTACCTGATACAGTAATTATTCTGCCCAAAGTATTTTATTTTCTTTCATATAATTAGGCTAGGCATTATCTTACTGAAGCTTTAGGCATATCTGACACCATACCATATGTACAGTATTTTTCTTAAAGAATGTCAGATGCTTCTCAGAGTCACAGGAATCCTTTGTCATGCAAATGTGGTCTTCTGCTGTGTTAATTACTGTACTGTACTTTGTGGCAGTGAGAATACACTGTCATTCATCATGATTCCGTCACATCTCAGTATGAGTGTGGTTGTGTTCACCTCAACTACATTGTTAAAAATGGATTATAATGTATTTGGCAAATTGTATTAAAACTTTGGCTTTAGCGAGTTCATTAACATATATGTGTATGTAATACAAAAAGATATAATTTTACCATACATATATTTGTTCAAATATCTTTTTTATGTAATATTACTGGAGTATGTTAACATTACAAAACTGCCCACAGATTTTAAACACAACCGTGAGATCCATTTCATTTATTAATATTCATTTATACTTGGACGATGGCTAAAGAGCAATGCATTTGACATCTTAAGGTTAAAATTAATTTTACTTTACTCAAACAGCAACAGCTGCTTACATTTTAGTTAATATAGGACTAAACTTAGTCTGTATGGTAATAATAAAAAAAAAGTGTGAAGACAACTGGTGGTCTTCATTGTGGAACAGTGTAAAATGAAGTGTTGGATATATATTTGCATTATGTCAAGAGTGTACTGTATACCCATAATATTACAGGGTGTGGATGATGTGACTGGAGAGGCTCTGGTGCAGCGAGAGGATGACCGTGCCGAATCTGTGTCACAGCGCCTTAAACTCTATGCCACTAACACCAACCCGGTCAAAGACTTCTACGCACAGCTGGGGATTCTGCAGGCCTTCCACGGCACAGAGTCCAACGAGATATGGCCTCGGGTGCATAGGTTCCTTCAAAATCACATCCCAGCTCTCAGCGGGCCCTTCTGAACAAGTTTGGTGTAGCTCTTCCTCTTTCTGCATCAGTCATCTTTCCAGTATCCAACATTTTTTAATGTGTTTCTGCTCCAGATATTTTGTTTCCTTATATTTTATTGTTGTCAAGTGCCATATGGACATTACTCGGATGTTATTGTTGTCTAGCAGACAAACAACAAAATTTTTTCGTTTTTTTACTTCATTACATTTATATAAAATTTTTTCATTAACAATGGGTTCTCTTCTTCCTGATTCTCACCTTCAGTGCGAAGTTGTTTACCTTAATTTCCTGAGCTGTCCCTTCCACTCATGTTGTTCATACCGAGCTTCCAGGCCATTATTACATCTCCCCTGGAGTAATACTTGTGTCTATGCAGTAGAGGTTTTATCTTATCTTGGCTGTCTGTTTGGTTATTTGGTTTTCTTTCTTTAGGCTTCTTTTTATGTAGTTATTTTCTTCCTCCCTCTTTACTTTGTACATGTTCTTTTTTATTGCCTTCTCTTGTTTGCCCTACCATTAATGTTATATTATCACTCACTAAGTTGGTCATGTTTGTTCTCTCGCTGTTGTAAGGACGAAACAAGTACAGTAATCTGAAAAATAATTATAATTGCTTCCGCTTACAATTTCCTTATGATACCACGATGTCTTCCAAATATCAAAGAAACGCACGCCTTAAAATTCTCAGGATGGAATTTGCCCCTTCATCATTAGGAAAGAGTGAATGAGAGATGGTAACATGGAACTGCACATCAGCTGATTTTAATTATTTCACTGTCACAGTACTGTACAAAACTTGGCCTTAGAAAGTTATGCAAGATATTTCAAAGAATCTATAAATTAACTATGTTAGTATACAGTACTAATTAACGTTCATTATTACTTGTATACCCTACTTCATTTTACCTTCAGTCCCTCAAAGAAGACTCCCAAATTATTTCCCAGGCATCAGTTATTTGTTACCATACAGTGACTTACTGGGCCTATGTTCAGTGGAAAGTGTTTATATACTTTAGTGTAATATCAAGGACCTACTGTATTCTTTAAGTAAGATATTTTACAACATTTGAAGTGCCTCGGAAATTTTGCATGAGAAAACCTTTGTTCAGTCCTTATTTGTGCCCTTTTGTGAGGGTTATTTGTTGTCAAAAACTCAGTAGTTTGGATTAACCAGTAACCTTCTATTTGCCCAGCACTTTACCACATTAACCCTCAGACAGTGCATAATTAGGTACTCCGACTTGTTTTGGCATTTCCTTTTGTACACATCAAGTAATGGAGAAAACAATCTTGTAATGAGAAAGTAGATAAAACTTGCCTGAATGAAACTCTCCTCAAACTTGATGAAATGTTTCAGTAAGCTAAGTGTTGTGAAGGGCATTCTGTGCCAGGAAGTGCCATATGGCATGACATTAGGCCCTTTTTTTTTTTTATTATGTGCTGTACAGCCACTTATGTAAGTAAATCTCTAGTGCTTCCTTGAGTGCTGTTTACACCTCTAACTCTCTCCAGCAGCTAAATCCTTGCATTCCAATTTTAAAATGCTTGTTCACTCCATTGTATTGCATGTTGCATAATTATGTTATTTGGTGTGGGATGGTGCTGTAAGTTAGCTCTGTAATCCAAATGTAAATATGATGGGTTCTTATATTGTATCAAAATTGGTGTTGTCTGTAGAATGGGTGCAACTAGAATGAGGAAATTATTAATATACAGTAGTGAGACTCAGTGCTGTACTTACAATGCTGAATTGGAAAGTAAACCACTTTCCTTTTTCCATAAATAGCATGAATTTATCACTATACTGAAAATATTTGTATAATGATGTTTTACCCATGTGACATTACAGTTGATTTATTTGAAAATATAGGAACTATAAAGTGATGTCATATACAGTATATCCTAATTTTTACTATTTTATCTGTAGCAGACATTTTATCAAGAATAAGTACAGTATCACCCAAAGCATTATTACATGAACATTCATTCTATATACAACACCTCATTTATTCATACAGGTGCTATTATTGCCATTAATGTGATTATTTTTCTTCCATGTGGTGTAGGTATTTCGTAAGAAAAGAATACTGTAGTTAGTAGCTAAATGTGGATGGTATATTTTTATAAGCAGGTGGATTTGTTATCCAGCTCAATATTTACTGTTATTGCTAATGGTAAGACAAATTTTATTTGTTTAAATGTGTTGGCCATAATATTTTGTTTGTCATGGAAAATATTTTATTGTGAGGACACTTAAGAGATAATAGTCTTGTCCTTCATTTTAATAAAATTTCTCAACAACAGCTGTGTATTTTACCCAAATATACAGCGAGTAAATTAGTTTACATGTAGTTGTGTTTTTTTATTAATTCAACACTGCTCACTGAGATAAGAATTTTCCTATGTTTAAATGTTTTGACTTCATACAACATTGTACCATGTGATTAAACTGTGTGCAAACTTGTTAATATTTAGGTACATACAAGACTGCAAATATAGAATGCCTCATCTTTATTTCTCATCCTTACAAGCATCTTCCTCTTTGTCTTCATCTTTTCTTCCTTCTTATATGACCTGAAATGGAATTTAAAGTATCTGTATATCATTACAAAACATTAAGTATGCTGTATAAAATTTGTAAACACACTTTCCTGTTTGTCGTCGTCAGTACCCCATTTTACAAGCAATGGGGAGGCTCTAGCACCAGTGCAGGACCCTTGACAAGCAAGGGTTCCAGCTCTGAGGATATCTGAATCATTAGTGGGGTCATTGTTAGAGAGCAGGGTCCCCAACCCTCACTCCCCCACTATATCATGGGGGATAACGAGGCCCACTGCACCATAGCAAGAGACAAATGAATGCAATACAAATTGAACACTGGTTAAGGAAATCAGAAGCACTGCAATAACAACTTACCTTCATTCTTTTTGCTGGTGGTGGTAGGGAGTCCTTATCTTTGCTGTCGTCGTCCTCAGTCTCCATCGCGTCCTCTGTCATGTCTTTGTAGTCTCTCTTCTTACACTTGACAAATGTAAGTCTCACTTCATTCCCGTTGACTGTGATGTTCTTGGTGTTGAATATTTTCAGTGCCTCTTCCTTCTGCTTGTAGATGATTTGAGCAAAACTGCAATACACAGGCCAAATTAGGTGCAATAAAATGCAAAGTAATAATTCTCAGTTTCTACAAAATATGATGAGTTAGTGTGCTGATAAAAATTGTAACTGAATAAAATTCCTAATGCTGTATAAATTTTTGGTCATAAAATAGATGACAATATTAATACTATATCTGATGGGTTGACTTAGGGGCGGGTAACCTCCAGCCCGCGGGCCTATTGTCTGGCCTGCAACCATGCTCAGAATAAACAATGCAATCCGGCCCACCAGGAGTGGGCAGCCTCGACCCTCGGACAGAAGGACAATCGTCTGGCCATAAAATTTCTATGTTTTCAACAAAATTCTTGTACAAAGCCACTTTAGGGTGCTTGTATGTCTCTCCAGCCCATAGCATGCTTCAGAAAATCTCATCCTAAAGAGGTTGCCCGCCTTTGTTTTAAATGTATAGCATGGGACAATTTCTTTCTTCATATAAACAAGGTCTCGTATACTGTACACGTCATATAACACGTTGATCTCTCTAGCAGTTCCCTTGTCTACCATTCCTCACAAATAAAGATTGATACATGAATAGGATTGCCCAAGGGGGGCTGACTTTATTCTCTGTGAATACTAGCCATCCCCCACAGGGCTAGAACAAAGATTGTTGTATGATCGGGTCACTTTCTCGTAGATTTGATGAGACCTGCCCACATGGATTATAAATCTACGTGAGGTGTATTACAACCAGAGGCTTTTTTTTTTTTTCATTGCTGTGTGTTCAAGTTCAAGTTTTAGGGTCCCGCAGAGGGCCGCTCATGGGCGGCATAATATGCGGGGGTTGTGCGGGGGATTTAGGGATCCAGGGCAGGATTAGGATAAGGGTGGATTGGGTCAGGGACTGTGGGTTGAGGATTAGGATTGGGGAGGTAATGATTGGTGATCCTATTTCTAAACGTGTCAAGAGTGGGGCTATTAACTACGTGAGATGGGAGATGATTCCACTCTTGGATGCTACGGGGAAAGAATGAGTGCCTAAATATATCAGTGCTTGTCTGGTATGTATGATATTTTAAGTTGTGGCTGCCTCTAGTGGATCGTATACTTGTAGGGTGTAGATATGTGTCTTTGTCTATGTCAACTAACTTGTTTGTGATTTTGTATATCATCTGTTGTCTGTGTATCTGTCTTCGTGTTACTAATGGGTCTAGTTTTGTGTCTTGTTTAAGCAAAGTGACTGATGTAGTGTGTCTGTAATCACGTCTGGCCCATCTTGCAGTCTTGTTTTGTATGGACTCTAATTTATTGATATTATTGTAAGTGTGTGGGTCCCAGACGGTGTCGCAATAATCTAAATGTGGCCGAACAAAAGTGTTATATGCAATAATTTTGGTGTCTGTGTTACACCTGCTGAGGTTCCTGCACAAGGTGTGCATTATCCCTTTGCATGCAGCAGTCTAATCTCCCTCCCCCTGTATCGTCCCTTCAGGATTGGTCTTGTAGAAGGTGCTGCCAAAACTGTAGCGATTGCGGTTACGTGCACTGACTCCCTGGTCCAGTAATCTCTGGTCCCATCTTCCTGGGTTATGCTTCGGTAGCCCAGGCATATAGGGCAAGCCCATTCTTTATTCTAATTTGTTTTATTCACTGTGAACTGAGCATACCGGGGGTCTGTGGGGCAGGAGGCCATTCTGCCCCAGGAGAACATCAACAACATGAAATTGGCATAAGGACAATGGGTCAAGTCTCCAAAAATGTGGATAAAATAAACATAAACTTGAATGGCTACTGCTCTGAATTTTGAAAACAACCATTAGTCAATCTTACCCTCTCTGTGCCTTCATCCTGTCTTTGTTAGCGTAAATAACCTTCCAGGCAGTGTTGAAGGCGTTCTTGAGATCTTTCTTGGTGGTGGACAGAGCAAGGTTATCCACTTGCAGTCTGGAAAGGAACAATTATTTGTTTGAAGACATGCAGCTTACTAGTTATTACAACTTCTTTCCCTCTAATTATGTGCCAAAATTCTCTATTCACAAAATAATTAGAGCAGCAAAATTACTGAAAAACAAAAAAACATGTCTGACTAGTGTACAATTGCTCAAAATGTTATCTTAATTAAGGGGTTTGATGGATGTGGGTATGAATACGTGACCACCTGTTTTCTTAATTGGGTTCACTAAAGTTTTTCAATTTTTTATCTGTTGTATACATTTATATATAAATTATATATTTAAAATTGTAATGACATGTTTTTGAGCTACTGGACATAAACAGTCAATTTTGAAAAATATTTACCTATATGGATCTAGTGCCATGTCAGAGTTCTCAGATCTGGCTTTGAGGAAGTCAGCATAGAACTTCTCACCTTTTACTTCCACCTTACATAGTGCATCTCTTTTCTCGATGGCCTCCTCTTTAGACGTAAATTCTATAAAGCAATAGAGGTATCTGAAATATAAGATATATTTTCAGTCAGTGACTTAAGACTACATGCTACTTTTATGTTTATTAACTAAAACAATACAGCAAATATACACACCATGAAAAATGCACATAAAGAAAATAATTAAACATAAAATTCAAGAAAAATGACAATGGGTAGGCATGAACTTCTAAATTAATAGCTGATCTAAACTAAATAGTGAAGCAGTATACAGGATGTAAAGCAGGATATTATCTCTCTGAATCTTGTTTACACGTAATGATGAGTTGGAATAAGTCCCAACTGGGAAATGGAAGGATGGAATAATATACTTATACTGTAAGGTGTACTTTGCTTTTCCTGTCCAAAATGACTGTACTTCACTATGACTAACCTAAAGGGCTCTTTTCTTGGAGGTCGGGGAAGTCTAACAGTAGCACCAGCTACAACATGACCCAGGGCCTTCAATACGTCCTCTACTCGTTTTACTGTCACTGTGGTAGGGAAGCGAATGTAGAGACTCTGGCTGTTACGCTCATTCAAACGGTGCAATGTCTCCTTCCTGGCCTCATCCTCATGTAACTGTGGAGGAAGGAATGATTCTGATGGATTATACCGAAGTATGCACTCTCCACCATAAGAATAAAATAAAAAGTATCGGCAGGTTGATTACATATTATGTGTAGGACTGATTTTAAGGACTCGTATGTACAGTACTCAGACCTAAGCTACATACAGTACAGTACTCTTCACCATATAACATTATCAATCAATCCATCTGCACCCACCTTTACCTTTTTCTTTTGTTGCTGTGTTATGTTAATATTTTCCTTGTGAGCTGTAAACTTCTTGGACTTCTCAATACTGATGTCCCAATCGTGAATCTTCGTCTTTGTTTTTCCTTTCCCACTCTGGTTAACTTTTCCTTTCTTATTGCCAATATTTAATTTGTTTCTACCTACTTTCAGTGTAGGCCTATGTGTATTATTTTTCATTTTATGTTTTGAAATTCTTCCACTTAAGGGTTTATTTATGTCACTATCAACATTTTTTTTGTCACCCTTGTTAGGTCCTTGTCTTTTCTTTAGCCTCCTCATCCTGGGTAAATAATTGGCAGATGCTGTTACTACGTCAACTGGTCTCCAACTTCTCTCACCAATTCCTGAAATGAAAATTGTAAGTTAAAAACACACAAAAGTAAACAACTGAGTGACCTACTAATGCTATCATTGGGTAATACATCACATTCGCCGGGTTTTGGTCAGTCGTGCCAGGTCTCTACACCAGCAGTATCCAAGTATCTGAAGGCTGTACAGTGTAGTGCCAGTAGTGCATGAGGCTTTTTATATGCCATATGGAAAGTGTCAAGCAATGGTTATTGTTGTTAATGTTTTCCCGGGGCAGAATGACCTCCTGCCACACAGACCCCTGGTACACTCTGGTCGCAGTGAAAAAACAAATTAAAATAAAGGAGGGGCTGGCCCTATATGCCTGGGCTTCCGAAGCACATCCCAGGGAAATGGGACCAAAGCTTACTGGACCAGGGAGTCTGGGGGCCTCTAACCTCCATCAGGGTTTAACTTTACTATTGGACAATACACAACCCTAGTTAACCATATTTATATTTTTCTTGTGTATTTTTTCTCCGTTTTGAACGAATTTGATACTCATTCCTTTAGGAAATGCACTTGAAGATACCCCCTACTCACCTATCCAACAATCTTGGGGGGAAAGTGTCTGCCATTGAGCAATTTGGGTGGGGGGAAAACTACATAAATTTAACATAATCAGATGTAATTTTCCCAGGTTGTCCTGATAGTTTGTCACAGTTACATTCCAGTTACCTAGTAAAGTTGTACCTAGATCAGAAAAACCTTCGGTATTTATTGAAAGAATTATCATTTTGTAGGAGTGTTGCCAAATCTGGCTAGGTCACAGTATTTTGCCCAGGTCATTTACCTACGGTTATTTCCCGGTAGTTTGCCCAGGTTAGGTCCCAGTAGTCTGATGCAGTCTAGGTTAGGTTAGGCTAAAATCAAAATGCCCCATTTGAATATGTCCTATCTTGGAAATGGGGCATTTGCGAAGGAAATGCCATAAAAGAAAATAGTCTTAGAATGGTCTAAATAAGTGGGTAATAAAGGTAGAAAAACCGTACCGGTATGCAATAACGGTAATTTTTTCAATATTTACCAAACCTTCCTTGATTTAACTCAGGAACTTCATTTAAGTGTCTCTGGGAATGGGGCATTCCAGCCCTTGAAGGAATGAAATTTACTTAAGAAAATTTGGTATTTATTGAAAGAATTACCGTTTTGCAGCTGTGTTGCCAGATCCGGTTGGGTCCCAGTATTTTGCCCCCCCTATTTATTGTACTTTATCAAGATTATTTCTCGGTAGTTTGCCCAGGTTAGTTCCCGGTAATCTGATGCGGTCTTAAGTTAGGTTAGGTAAGGTCAGGCTAATTTCAAAATGCCCCATTTGAATATGCCGTATCTTGGAAATGGGGCATTTGCGGAGGAAATGCCATAGAAGAAAATAGTCTTAGAATAATAAGTGGGTTATGAAGGTAGAAAAACCGTATGCAATAACGGTAATTCTTTCAATATTTACCGAAAATTTTGGCCATCAAACAAATAATTATAATCATATACCAAAATACAGTACCAGTCACCAGTACCTGGTTATTCCCTGGTACCCACCATAACACTCACTATAGTAGCCACCATGGCACACACAGGACCGACAACATTCACAATAATAGTACAGATGATTCACTACTATCTATGACACCAGAACCTTAACTATGACACTCACCAATACAAATGAGTCTCACCAGCTGTACTCACTATTCCAGTACCCACGTCAACTCACTAAAGAATGAATAAATGAAATAAGATGATTCCAATTTCCATGGACCACGACCACGAGGACCACGATTCTACGTCCGTCCGTCGCCACGTCGTTGTTGTCTCGCAGAGATGGACAGATGGTAAAGGGCACTGTCTAGACCGTGGTAAAGGGTATCATGGTAATAAACCGTACAACATTTTCCCCAGAACCACACCGCCACACTCCCACTTTGCCAGACCAAGATTTCCCCAGATAGATGACAACATTTTCCTATGTTGGTCACAAAAATTATACAACATCGCCTGAAATAGAGTGCTGTTATTTGATGTGGCTCTGCATCTGTTGCCATATACTCTATATGTTTATATTCATCAATCTCAGTAACTCTTGATATTCACGTAAGATCAATTAATTCATCAGCAGATATTCCAGATTTAGTCAATCCTTCCTTTGAATGGAGTAATCCAACAATATTTTCTCACTTCAAACTGTTTCTAAATTAATCCTTAACCAACTTGAGAATACCCTAAAATCTTTCAACAGGAGCATTGGCTAAAGGTAGACACACTCCAAAAGTCATATAGACTTGAAGTCTTGAAGTAGTTTAGAGGCCTGTGCCTCACAGCCGTGGTGGTCCACCGCTGCTCCCGATATCCTGGCATCCTGTTATCCTTTAGAGGGCCACCTGCTGATCTGGTATGTTGTTAGAGGTCCGGCCTCTGGCAGTATAGCCCAGCACCGGAGGTTGGTCTGGCACCGTCCACAGGAACATGTCCAGGCCAGCTGGCAGACTTGAAGTTCTCCACTGGGCAGCCAGTACTGTCCCTCCAGGATCGTCCACAATCCACATGTAGATGACCCGGTACCTGTCCCTTCTTCGTTGCTGCGAGTAGAGCCCAGCTCCATGAGTCTATCCCAATAGCTAAGGTCTCTCAGCCTTCTAATCTGCCTCGTGAACGACCTCTGCACCATTTCCAGTTGTTGGATGTCGCCCCTCTTGTGAGGCGACCACAGCTGGCTGCAGTAGTCCAGCAGGGGCTGTATTAGGACTCCAAGGAAATATTAACGTTCTAGCTCTTCTAATAATGCCGATACAGAATTTTTCCATACATTTGTCCATTTCCCTAGATTTGTCAAATTTTACTATCTAGCGTAATTTCCCTAAAAGTGGGAGCTCTGAGTGACATGCCGCCTGCGCTTATATATCCTTTTTGTTGACAAACGATTTTGCTAATTTGCATTTCCAACGGCACCTTGTATTTTGTTTACTGCAATATATAGTTTTTCTTAGCATTATACCAGGTCTTCGCCAGTATCATAGTACTGTATAAGATTAATAGTTTCCTTGTGGGAGACTGGGCCTGAATGAGGTATTGAATGCCCCTCAAGGTGATACTCAACTGGTTTAGTTTTGACAAGACTATTTTTTCTAGGTTTAACAGAATAGCACTGGCCTATAGCACCATCTAGTCCTTTTTGTTGCTATGTATAATTTTATTCAATAACTATTGACATTAACTTTAAGAAATTTAAATAACTCCGTATGATAAATGAAACTTCTGTAATTTACTGTCCATTCATTCTTCAACTTATTTAACTTCCAAATACAATACCTCCTGCACTTGATGAAATCACATTTTGAATCAAGATCCTTCATTAAACACCCACACTAAAAAAAAAGAAAAAAGTCATGATCATAATCTTTCCAGTTTATTCAAAAATTACTTATACTAACCTCATCATTGTATAATAATAGATATCCAAGGCTAACTCAATAGATACAACCATCGAGGCTTGTCACAACGATGTCTTGTCATATCTATTGCATCCTCCTGCACTGCTTACTTTTCATACATAGATACAAGCTCCTGTAGGTCTTTCTTGAATGTATGAGAAGAGGTTGCATGAACTGAACACCGTACAAAGAGAAAACTTTACTTTCAAATTTTGTGGGAAAGCTTTGTTAGTAAAGGCTCTTCCTCATTTACGGTGCTTATTTTTATTTTTATAATGTAATCTGTCCATGCATTCTACTCTACATGATGAAAGATCAAGCGTTAAATACATGTTAGTACAAATCTATTCAGCACTAAAAACGTTTGCTGGGATTTAAATACAGTACGTGTTTTCAGACTGCACTCAGTCACACTATAAACAGCTTGGGTTGAGCATAATTTAATGGAGGAGTCTGTTGTGGGTGAACTGGTAGGCTACTGTTTCCTCCAAATTATACCAGGAAGCAAAATTACCTCAGTATACATTACACACAGAGGATTAGTTTCATGATGTATTTTGGAGAAATTGGTAGCACTCCATTCAATTCGCCCACAACAGATTACACCCTTTAATGGCTAGTCTCTTGGTAAGGAAAACAAAATTTTTTGACAATGTCCCCAACAGACTCTTGTGCATAGTTGTTTAATCACAGAAATACACTGTAATGAACTGTTCCCTATTCTTTACTAGAAAAAAAAAATAAAGCTTGTTGAAGTTATCATGATGTAAGGTAAAACAAGCCTAGAAAATACAATAACTTTTTGTCTTTAGTTATAATAAATAAGAAAGCACTTATTATTCTTAACAAAATATATATATATACAAGGCCAAGTAAGTCTGTGATTTCCTTATTCCAAAAAGTAAGCAAGAACAGGAAGACTTGGAAGGAGAGGACAGTAACACTTTTGCCAAGTCAGCAGTTTCTCTACGACTGATGTAAATTTCTGATGTCAACAAAGTACTATACTGTACATTTTGAGGGCTCAGAACTCCATTCATAGTTTCCACCATGTATGACAATCATCTATGATCAACTAAAGTTCATTGTCTGTGTATATGATCAACCACAGCTAATAGTCAGCATCCATGAAACCATTACTAATAGTTATAGCCTGCACTAAGGAAGTCCATCATTAATAGCCATAGTCTGCACATATGAAAACCATTACTAATAGTCATATAGTCTGCATGCACTGCAAATATTTATTCTCACTTACTCCAGAAATATTTTTGACAGACATCGGAAACCTACACCATTTGCCGTAAAAAGAATAAAACATTCAATGGGCAGCAGTGGGACAGTTGAAGGGGAAGGCTTAGGCACTGGCAGCACATACAATCTTTATAAAAAAAAAAAAAAAAAAAAAAAAAAAAAAAAAAAAAAAAAAAAAAAAAAAAAGCAGGAAAGCATTGTCATATATCAGCTATATCTTGGAATAGATTTTTGTCCATAATTAATTTGTGTATCTACTAACAAAAAATCAAATACACTTCTGATAATTAAGACTTACCGGTACATCTTTAAAAATTGACCCATAATAATTCACCTACTTCAAGAAAGCATTATCCTTTATTATACATACAACTTTATTTTGAAACTCAAAAAATATATCCAGCTCTTTTTTTAATATTCCACAGAGATTTAAATGAAGACAAAACTGAACAGGGGAATATGTAAGTAAACTTCTGAATATTTCCAAACTTAACAAAACTTGAATAATCCTGCTGGGAAGACAATCTACAGCTTTCATCCTAAGTTTGCATCCAGGCCCTGCTGAAGATTAGAGTAGTCAAACGCATCACTAAATCTTTCCCAACTAGCCACTGTTTCTGTCCCAACTGCTGGGACTATTATAGTTTAGTGCCGTGCGTTTATTTGACAATTCAGAGCAGACCCGAGATGTAAACTCTTGATTGCAACTGTACATTAGGAACATATTCCCTCTAACTTGCCAATTATGATAATAATGATAGGCTAATATTGAGGCATGTATGAAAAAAAAAAAAAAAAAAAAAAAAAACAATAGGGAACCCAGATCTAAGTTTTCCAGATCTCTCATTCTTTCTTAAGGTATCAAACTGTACAACACTAATAAAGGCGGCCTATATCTAGGTGGTACGGTACAAATACAACTTCCAATACAAATACAAATTCCAATATTCAAAATAGACTAATCCATCAACCAACATATTATGTATATTTACAGTCATTAACAATGCTTACCCTCCAGAGCATTCATCATCATCGTTATATTATGTAAAAAACTAATTCTAGCTATTTGTTTTTATATTTTATTACATTGGATTTTTATTTGCAAACTCATGTTGGAAATAAAAGGTATGGTTGGTATTCAGAGTGACAAAAATCAGTGAATGTGTGTGAGTTGGATGCATGCCTTTGTGAGAATATGGCATATGTGTGCATGTATGTGTTAGAGCCCAACTGAATGACTTACTGTTGGTAGCGACTGTGTGTGCATAGGAATGAATGTATTATTGTTGTGATAGAACAATAAGAAACATTCACACATAAAATGTTTCCAGCATAGTCCAGCACCATCTGAAATTATCCATAACACTTCTAAGTAAGTAGAGAATTTTAACATTTTTTTTTAATTATAATTATTATATTCAAAACATTACTTCAAACAAGCAAAACCCTTTTATAAGTACAATAAACATCAATCCAACCAGTTAACATAAAATGTCTGGGTAAGAAAAAAAATATAGTACTTTCAGCAAAGATCTTTCGAAATTTTCACTGAATGCTACATATACTCCATTATAAATAAAGTTTATTACAGCTTACAATAAGAGTCCACATCACCTGTAGACATTATATCATCCTGTAGCAGATATCAAATGCTATGGCAACAGGAGATAACACTTAAGGAAGTGAGATGTTGGCAAAATGGTGGAGGTAGCTATTCCTCAAAACTGTAGCAGCAAACAGACTGTCTCAACAGCACAGTTGGCATGCTTTGTGCTATAGTTTGTCAGGAATCTCCAATTTTAAGACAACATCTTACCCTCTTATAAACTTGAAGGGGGATTTAGGAATGGGAAGTAAGCTTGTTGTGGTGTGTAGAACGTTTATGTGTGTGTGTGAGTTGATGTTGGTCCTATGGCAAGTTGTTTACAAATTCTCAAACTGGTCTACTCGTCGCTTGGTGTTGCCCTTGCGGATCTCCCTCAGGGTCTTGTACTTGTCTCGTCCCTGCCGCACGTTCTCCTTGTGGATCTTATCCATCGTCGTCTCCTTGTCAGAGTCACGTGTGGACTCAAGGTCGTGCTTCAGAGCCTGTTGGAGAAACAATACTCAAGTTAATGTTGTGAGGAGAGAATTTTCAATTTAAGGGGGGCCAAATTGTGAGGGTTAATGATTTCTCATATATGCATATTCTGGTGTGTAAACTGAAGTTCTTTAAATCTACTATCACAAAAATTTGTCTTCATGCAAGTTACAATAGGTTCACTCATTGCACATGTTCTCAATGCACGATTCACCCATTGCTCGACAAACCACAAATCGGCACCATTTTATTTTACTATGCGTGATGCATCCACAGCACGCATTTTTGTGGCCAAGAGTGGCCCAAATCCGCAACAATTCCAATAAGCTCATCTATATCTGGTTTTCGCGTGAAACTAGCCACACCCCCAAACCCACACGACAACCAAACGGTTTCTCCTCTCACTCAGCCAGTCTCCCGCTCCCTCTCATCCTGTGTACCCCCCTCTCCATTGTCGCGGACTTGTTGCCTACAACCCTACACCCTACCAACCAACACCTGCCTTCGTCATGCCAAAGGTCAAGCGTAAGAAGAAATTCCTGTTGCACGCTCTGAAGCTTCAGATGATTAAGGAGGGAAGAGGAAACATGTTGATTGGCAAAGAGTTTGGGCTGGCAGAGTCTACCATACGTACAATATGGAAGAACAGGGAGGCCATTATGTGGACTGTGAGGAGTTATGGTACTTCTAGACAAGAACAAGATGAGAATGAACAAAAAGAACAAGAAGAGATGGATGGTAATGCTTCAGTTGTGTTTGCCCTTGACTTTGTAGGGTTTATGGACAAAGTGAATGAGATCAACATCGAGAGCAGTGCTAGTGGGAGTGTTGGTGTGGTGGCGGGTGAGGGTAGTGGCGCGACCTTGGGAGGAGCAGCGGGAAGATCGACATAGTATCACGGCCAGCCTCAGAACCCATTCTTTCACTTCTAGTGTGCTTCTGTACTGCTATTTCTTTGTTAAGAACTTGTATTCATTGCTACTGTGACTCATCAGCAAATCACAATTACCAAATATTATACTGTACCCTGCATACAGGCAACCCTCGCGTAACGAACGTTCACACAACGAAGGTTTTACATTACTAAATTTGATCACATAACGAACACCAAAATCGTTATAATGAAATTTTTACCGAGTTTGAAAGCCCAGCCACATCACACAAGGCGACAGTCTGTTGACTACAGCAGCGCCTCTATCGGAAAAAATGTGCACCACTCGTTCTTGCACGCTCACTCCCGCGCTGCCAGTGTTGCCAGGTGCAGGAAAATTTCTCTATTTTAGGGAATTTTAAAGTTACACAGGGAAATTATTTAAAGATTATTCAAGAGTGAATGGAGAAATTTCTACCAGATGAAATATCAAGAAGATGGTTAATGAACAACTATCTTCGGGAGTAAACAGGGATTTATTGAGGTAAAAAGGGAAATTCTAAAGATGAAGTTAGGGAAATTTTGTAAAGCAGACCTGGTAACACTGTGTGCTACAGTTCAAAACAATAACAGAGTCTCTTTCGTGCAGTAAAAGCAGTAACTTTCGCTCATCATACCACCCAAACACCCTGCAATGTCGCCTAGTGTTACCAAGACCAGGAAGTGCCCTACTCTCGAAGTGAAGCTAGACATTATTCATAGGCACGAGAGAGGGGAGAAAACTAATAGTATTGCTCATCATTTTGTGTAAAATAACTGTTTAAATAGTATACAGTTTGTATTTTATTTAAACCTTTTACTATAATAAACTCCATCGGCATGTTAAATTTGGAGCACTGGAGCCTAACCTGTTATAATTGGTTCGCGCAACGAACTGTTTTTTAGGATCGTAACCCGTTGGTTAACCGGGGGTTGCCTGTATTGGCGTATAAGAGGCAGTGGCCTCCCATAAGTAATTTTCCCCATATACAGATGTATTCATACTATGCAATTTCTCTTTAAGCAAGCACCTCTGCCACCCAAATAGGTGGACCTACTGTATATCTCTTTTGAAGACAACAAGCTATTAAACCAAAACAGGCAACCAACCTTGAGTTGGTTCTGTAGCCTTTCATTGCGTTCAGCCAGCGTCCTCCTCTCTTCAATGGGGTCTTCAATGGGCTCCTCCCCCATGTAAAGGTCCTTGGAGATGTCACCATTGGGGATGTCGTCATTCTCCTCGGTTCCCTCCTGCTCGGCCACATGGTGATGCTGTGGTGTTGACGTGGCCGCAATGAGGGCAGCTGTGGCCTCCTCTTGCTTCCGTCGCACCTCCTCTACCTCAAACTGTGAATGGGTTAAGGAGATCTTATTCATCTCTTATTCAATACACTTTCTTTTTCTATACCTCAAAGGAGGAATAGGTCAATATTACCCATACACAGTTTTTCTTTATAAAACCCTTAAGCTATTCATCACCTTATAAAATCTATAACACTCACATACTATTAGCCTCCATAAAATCTATTACCCTGTACATCAATTTTGAGACAATAAAAAATAACCTATAGATACATACCAACAGTAAATATCACAAAACAACAACCAATTATTCATGAGCTTAAAATTATCATTATATCCTTAAGTTTAGCTAAATTGGTGGCAAAACCATGAATTAGGGGTATATTAGTGAAAAAAAAAAAAAAGTAACTTATGAAATATTAAACATCACCAATGTAAATAAAATACACAACAAATAAAAGCAAATTAAGGGGATTCAAAAAACTTCATGTCCTGGATGAGTTAGTTCAGGATGTATAACAGTAGCAATAAGAGACCAGCTCAAGATCATTGGTTGATATCAACTACCAAACAAAATGGTGTACCCTCACAAAACAACCAACTTCAAACCAGAGGAAATCCTTGGTCTTACATGCTGTACTGCAATTCAATTCAATAATGCAACAACTACTGCCAGGCCATATAGAGTATTTGGTAGGCAGATGGTACAAGATAATGGACAATAATAAGGAAACCCAAACATAGAATTTGTCTCCCTTACTATTCTGTTCAAAATGCAAACGATATATCGAGGAACCTTTTACTGACAATATATTATTAATAGTTGATTATGTCAATTGCTAAAGGCTCCTACTCGTGTTTATTTTATGCAATTTGTTATTAACTTGATGAAAAAAAATTTGTTTCCCAAAACTAAGACAAAACTGATCTCGATCCAATTTGAGCAAATGGCCTTGTAGGGGAAGTACCAAAACACACAATCGCAGGCTACAGCAAACCCTCGTTATACACTGGGGTCAAAGGGCGTGAATTGTACCACATTAAAGATGTTTTGACCCTACATAATATAGGGGGCTACAGGCACAAACTTCCAATGGTATATGGAAAATATTTCAGTAGATTGGACAATTACACAATTCAGGACAATCACCATATATAGTGAATGCCACCCTGTGTATAGAGAGGGAGGTACAGTTACAGACACATGAAACAGACACACTTCTTAAAACGGGCCCCTTATCAAGCATAGAATAGGACGCCGCCTCTGTACACAACGTCTCATTCTACCCTATGCTCAGTAAGGGGTCCCGTTTCAGGTGTGTCTCTTTCATACGTCCGCAACTGTACAATTTCCTTCAGGTGCCTTGTTACCCTTGCCATTTCTCTTCTGCATCTGGTAGGAGGCAGAGAGCATGATATTACTGTATATTTATACAGTAAAAGTGCAATATTCAACTGCATGTTATTGTTGATATTGTATACTGAACTAATACACATAGTTTGCCTCTCATCTACACAAGAATTGCAATGTTGCCACATGTGGGTAGAGGTATGACAATGGGTACCACTACTGTACTCCTGAAGGTGACTGTATTTAGAATGAATATTCAGCGCACATTTGTGGAAGCCGTGCATAACGAGGGTTTCCTGTACTTACAAACATCGACAAAGAACTCATGGAAGTCTGAACACTGTAGGAAAAGTTCTCATATTTGCCAGTGACTAGGAACACATGCTGCAACTATACAAGAAAAAACAAATCGATGATATAATAATGAATCGTCACTCAGAGGAGTGGTAATGATTATACAGGGGTTTACTTGCACAAGATAAATGCTAGGGGACATGAAGAGGAGCCTCTATGAATAACTATTCCCTACTGTTTCTTTACATCTGAAGAAGTGGTAAAGAAAGAATTGTTTGACAGTATCAGAGGGCCACTGATATATCCAGAAAATTTGAAGCCACAGATTCCTCCAAATGAGCGTTTTTTTGGTGCAACATTTCCAACAGTAAGAACCAAGAATAGAAAGAAATTTAAAAGTGACTGATCTTTCATGCAAGATGGTACATTTGAGGGTCCCAAATCCTCTCAACCATGTTAAAACATACCAAATTAGGGAAATTTAAGTACTGTACTGTAGTATCTTTCTTGGGATAATTTGTAAGAACTGAGTTTTGCTCCAAATCTACCAACACTACTGTTCATGACCCCCTTCACTGACAAAGGTACCCTTCCATTTAAAATATTAAATAACCTACCAGAGAACTGGAGGCTACTGATTCCTCCATACTGTACCCTGCTGTTGATCATCACAGTTACAAGTAGTTGTCTGGTTTGTGGTGACAAAAATTTGGAGGAATAAGTAGCCTTCTCTGATTTACTGGCAGCATTTTGACCCCATAACCTCAATGGAATAAAGATAAATAAATAATGAAATGAAATAAACTGGGGGGGGGGATGTAAAAAGCCCAGACTTCCACACAAGTTACCTTACCACCCACGCCAACACGCGGCTGTCCCTTATTAAGCTCTTGTTTCAGCACCTTGCAAGGAACATCGTAAGATGAAGCACAGAAGGTTAAGTATTGGACCTCTGTACAGTACAGAAGCAATAAGCCAAGCACACATCTAACACCAACACTATATTTATTGTCTGTAAATTCTAAAGCCCAATACACCATAGTTAAAGAAAGTAATCTGGTTTGGTAAATAGGAGGGCTACTGATTCCTCCAGACTATGCCAGGAAACAGACGACATCAATGTTACCAATTCAAGATCTGTTTTTTGGCATAGTTCATCAACAAGTCTCCCCTTCAAGTTGATGATAACATAAGACAACTGCATATAACAAGTGAAGAAATGCATGACCTGGTAAATTAAGAGAAAGTAAATATCAAGATCTGAAATTTACAGTATGCCAGATCATGCAACTGACATAAGCAATGCACCTTTAATTAATTAGAGAGAAAACACTGACTGCACAATCTAGCATACATAATTTAAAGTTTAAGTTTATATACAAGTTTATATTTATCAGCTGACATCTTACCCTGAAAATTATGATACAAAATGTTACATACACATAATGAATGCATATGAATTTTCCACACACAATTCTATAGGTTCATTATCTACCACATTACACATACACAATTTAACAAGTATTCTTACCTAAGTGTGATGTAAGACCTTGCCTATTGTAATGTGCAGAGGGGCAGATTGCAAAATTAATTACATGATCTGATGGACCAAGATATAAACAGATAACTCCACCAGACCTACCTGAAGTTTCCTGGTCTCCTCATCCTTGACGTTGACTTCATCCTGGATGCGGTCAACCTCCTCCTGCTTGGTGCGGATTTCATCCTCCAGCTTGACCTTTTCCTCCAGTTCCATCTCCTTGGCTTGCTCCAGCCTCACCATCATATCCCTCAGCTCGGTCTGCTTGGTTTCCAGTTCCTCCTTGGCCGCCTGCAGTTGCTTGAGCTGTTCTTCCAGACGCCGGATGGTCTCCTGGGCATCAAGGAGCTCCTTCTGTCGCCTCTCCATATCCTCTTGCATTGACTTGAGTCGTTCCTCATACTCTTTCTGCTTCCTCTCGGCCTCCTCGCGAAGGGCAATCTCACGTGCCAGCTTCTCTCTGCCCAAATGGATGTGCAATTTAAAAATATTGATATAAAAGTATGAAAAGGTATGAAACTTCATACACATTCTATTTCATTATGCATACAGCAGTAGTTTGTCTTTAGATAAATGCTCTAATACTCCTTGATAACAACACAAACACACTGCATAAGACAAAATGAATGTGGCTCTCCTTCCCACCTCTCTTGCTGCTTTGCCATCTTCTCTTCCCGAGCCTGTGCCTTCATCTGCTGGACCTCGATGGTGTCTGGCTTCCTGCGCCTCATGTACAGCTCATGGTTGCCCATGCACAATGCCAGAATCCGCTTGTTGATCCTCAGACGTGGGGCGAAGAACACAAAGTCTGGTGCCTTCTTGTCGATGGGTTTAATGACGAATTTGCGGTCGTTGAAGGAGATGTTCCGGATCTCGCACCATGGGAACCCAATCTTGGGTGTGAGCCTGGAGAAGAAGAGTGAATGCTTACCCTAAAGGAAACCTCACATGGCTGGGTGATTGTGGTTCTTACCTAGTTGACTTTTTAACACTTAAATGCGGGCATTTTGGAGAGTGCCAGCTCTGTATTACGGGCCTTTATCCCGCACTCGATATGTAAACAACACATTTGACGGCTAATAGCGTGTAAACCACTCAAGCTACATGAATAAATGTTACAGGATATTGAAGTACAAACCTTAAGCTGTCTTCATATGTACTTATAAAGACTAAATGGACATCTGTAGGATGGGTAGCCAGCTCAGAATGACCACAACTCAAAATGAACTTTTACACTCCATTTACGTATCAAAATTCATTTTCACACACTGATATCGTCATAAAACGTGTCAGAAGCACATTTTTCAACACAATATGAAATATAATGTCAATGTCATTTTTTCGTACATATATGGTAATTACAGGAAAAGCGGAGTGCTGAAAATACATCCTCCCACCCTAACCGCTCTTATCACACTGGCTGGTAGTGGCTGGCTGGACTCTCGGGAGTCCCTAGGCCAGTGATTTTCAACCGGTGTGCAGCGGGAAATTTGATCCATGGGACAATTTTCGAGCCACACTACTTCCTAATTCCTATAAGTCATAATAGCTGGATATGTAGATAAAAGGTGTGGATTAACTAAAATAAGGGTGAGGTCAGATAGATAAAGACACCAATGAGACCTACCCTCATTTGCTTTCTTGCATGTGACCTGTCCGCATTCCATACACACACACAAACATGTATAAATGAACAGTGGCAAAAAAGAAACTCATTTCCAAGTTTAGTTTAACATCATTCACACCAACAAGTGCACACTGCCACCATCTTCAGTGGTCAAAATGTCATTTTCGTCTGTCAGTCTGGCAATCACACCAGTGTAATTCCTCCAGCTCATGTAGTCTAAATGAAATTGTAGTTGTTGTTGTTGTTGATGTTCTCCCGGTGCTTTCAAAATTAGTTTGTGTTAGTTAATTTTTCTTAATAATACTTTTCATGTTCTATTAGATATGGATAGATTTATTATATAGAAACACAAGTTAGAAAATTATGACAGTGAACCAAGTGTGGCTGACACTAGTTCTGGAAGGAACGCTCTTAAGACCGGCAGTTTCACCTCTAAGACAGTTGTGTGCCAATATAAAGAAGAGTACTTGTGTGTCGGATTTGTCTCATCTGGAGAAGAACAACGTCCCATGTGTGTTGTTTGTGGGAAGAAATTAGCGAGAAATATGGTTCCAAGTAAAGTTAAAAGACACCTTCAAACACAGCACTCTCATTTATGCAAGAAACCAGTAGAATATTTTAAAAGGCTTGTTCATATCATATGCAAGAAAATAAATAAACTATTTTAAGTAAAAGTTATGAATGCGTTATTACCCTTCAATATCTTATAAATGATGAAATTTATCCTTTAAAAAAGTTTAAATATTGGTGGTGTGCCGCGAACATTTTTATGCCGAGCGAAGTGTGCCGTGAGATGAAAAAGGTTGAAAAACACTGCCCTAGGCTCTCACCCTCAGTATTGCCAGCCTAAACAAGCATGTTAGGAAGCGTGCAAATTTAATAAATGCGCTGTCAACTTATGTCATCAACCGCGGTTAAGGGGTTAAAGGAGTGATGACAACAATGTTTCTTGTTAAATTTTATCACAGAGATGGTGTGTATGATTATATATTTGTGCACACTGGTATATAATATGTTTACATCCAATGATTGTGAAAATATATTAAGTACACTCAAAATATAATGTATATTGAATATGAGAGTAAATCCAGGCTTAAGATTACTTTTGAGTCACTACTAGTATTAGTGGCAAGAAAATAGATAATAAATGTACTTACTTGTCGTCCTTTTCATAAATGTTGACACCAAGTGCATCGACTCCCAGCCAAAGTTCTGTGCCCTTTTTGTTCTTGATGTCAAAGTAGTTGACTCCGTACATCTCCAGATCCTGAGCCAGCTTCAGGTACTCCATCATAGCATCCTCTCTGTGGAAACAAACACACATTACTGAAATGTACATGTCGTTATTGCTAACAAGAAATAATTTCCTCTTCTTAGGTTCAGTGGCAGCAGCAATAGCTGTTTCTAAAGTTTTTGATGGTCCCAAACCCATTCTCATTAACATTATCATGAATATATCTTCGGCAAATTACTTTAGTTGTGTATTGATATGCAAACCAATCTGAACACACACACAAGAAGAATGGAAATGGCAAATTATACAAGTTGTGTACTGATACATAAATCAATATGAAACACTCCATCACTACTACCACCATCTCTGCTCAGCCCACCTAAGCATGCCCTTGTGCTCGTGGTACCAAGTGATGATGCGCTCCTCCCACTCATCCCGTGTCAGCTTGTGTTGGTCCATGACGCGCTGGGGCAAGATGCGGTGGTCGCCTGAGAGAGACTTGTGGATGTCTGTGTTCTGATTGCCATATTTTGCCTGCACTGCGTAAGAAGCCAGCAGCACGGATGTCTCAGGCGGGCAGTAGATCTCGTCACTTAGGATGGCATTTTTCACTTGCAGGTAGAAGAGACGCTGTGTGGAGACAGTTGCTTAATTATAGGCGATTTTCTAGAGCCAGAATCTATGACAGCATGGTAGTACAGTATGTCATTTATACTTCTTTATATCTTACTCCGAATGAATTTTAGTTTTGTTACACTTTTAATTAGAAAATCCTTATGTTATTGTCAGAATTGTTACTTGCAGCAAACTATGCCTCAACATGACCACAGAAAATATCCTAAAACAATAATAATTCCAAAAAACATACCAGTGTGATGTCTTGGATAATTTCTTCTGATACATCCTCTGGGTAGAATTTTGCTCTGAATCTGAACTGGAGTGGCGTTTCCTTCTTGACATCTTGTGACAAAACCTGGAAAACAATGGTGGTGTGGTTGAAAGGTTACATGTTGTGGTTGTTGGTATAACTCTTACACAGTGAATGGACATAGTTTATTTTCAAGAACACAGTTTTGAGGAATCAGAAGCCCTCCAATTCACCAGCAAGAGATTACAATGTACCAGTTTAGAACACAGTACCAAAACAGAAGAAAAAATATATGTTTGATAGATGAAGACATTTTTATTACTCACAATACACCAACGTAGAAACCAAACTCTAAATGGCTTAGTACTATAACTTAATATAGACAATTATACCAACACCTTACACAAAATTTACAACAATACAGTACTTACCAAAGAATAGCCTACATGATAATGCACTACTTCAAATATATACCAATCAGATTCATAACAATATGGGAAGAACTGAACTAAGTATTCTTTACAAATTTTTCAGAATTACTCATTTCCACTCTAGTTTCATTTGAGATAACTTTAAACAGTACAAAATACCTTTATGCCAGTATCCTAGTGACAAACTGTGCCTGGTTGACGCTTGGTACTTTGGGGTTTGGAGAGTGAAAGGACAACTACACTACTGGGCCCAGCTATGTTAATATTCACCACATAGCATTCTCGAGGTCATGGAAAAGTAGTTTTCCTCCCCACAAGGTTGGCATGGTACAGCTTTTGACTCCCAAAACAAACTGAATGCAAGGTGAGAGCAATGTCACGTCATGATCCCGTGCCTCAAGATATTGGCCTGAACAGAAGACCAGTTTTCTTTCTAAAGTATATTGCAGAATATGAAAGTTGAAAATTGAAATTTAAAAAAAGTGAAAGATATCCCAAACCACTTTCAGCTTGGCAAGCACCTGTGGAGCTTATTACCCAAGAAATTGTCTGAGACGGAACTGCAGCACTCGGAACTCAAGGAATCAAAACATTACAATGGGTTATCACTACAATACAATACAGGAGTGTGTCTGCAGCTATGACAACTTTTGTTTTATTCCAAGTCAGCAACCACTCTGAATTACTGTACCTACTGCCTTACCCAATGAGTGTTTAATTTTGTTTTGAATTTAGTCCTGGGAAATCTCCATAAGTAGAGACCAATACGCCAGGACAAACTCTGTTGATAAAGGCAACCATTAACCCGTACCACACCAGAAGCGGACTTTATCTACCGGAAACTAGAGTGGAGATGACAGCAATGAGAGTAACACTACAATCGGTCTATATTTACACAAAAAAAATAATGTACCTCTAAACAGAACAATTATTTTTATATATGGTGCTGTGAACTCCTTGTACTGTACTACTAAATTTACCTGTCATTACTTACAGTATCAAAAGAACAAACTCTCTTATAACTTTTTGGTACATTACTGCTTGTATGGTTTTAGTATCTATAGTGTTGACTATCCCATCAGCAAGCCTGTGGGAAGCATTAAATTATTTTCACATCTAGGAACTTGGTATGAATGAATTCACAGTTTAAGTGTTTACAGTAGTGTTAATGTCTTATAAGTTTCTCACTACATTTTCTTCTCTTCACCCTCTTAGCAATGTATGATCTAGATGGTTCATTTTCCCATGTCTCACAACTGCTGGCCTTGGGTTAATGTCCTGGATGGGATAATTTTCTCATATATATCTGTATGGAATTGTGTAACTATTTGGGCACAGTATGCATGCTTTCCCCATAGTGAATACTGTCATGTACTTAATCTTATAATAAGACAGAGCCAGGAGCAGTAGCCCATTGTCTCAGTATTTATGTTTCATATAATTATCTTGCCTATTTTTTTCAGTCCAGGTAACCATATATACTGGCTCATTAGAAGATCAAGTACCGTATGTATATAGACCTAGGCAGAGCATCTCTAGTCAAGAAATTACTCCACATAATCAGCATTCACATTGGTCCTCTACTCACCCTTTTATTGAGCTTGAGCCAGGTAGAGTAGCCCTTGGAGTCGACGTACTGGAGGCCAAAGAACCAGATCTCTCGGAGCCCGATGGTCTTCACAACCTGGTCAAACAGTTGCTTGCCGGTCGTGTTGGGCTGGATCGCGAACTCCAGCTCCGCGTCCATCGTCGTCACCCGAACATTTACCTATCGGCCAAAGAAATGTATTTAGTACATATACCGTAGTATCTAAATGAGTATGAGCCATAAATCAAGAACTATCTGTACACACACACACACAATTTCCTAGCTACAGTACTGTCCAACTCCCTACTGGTCAACTCTAGAACATACTACCTTCATCCATCTTTCCTCCTTACTACGACTTATGCTCCTTTAAACGCAATGTGTCTTGGTATCTTGAACGAAATTAGACATGATTTTGGACCACTCCTGTATTTCTATAAATGAGGACGATTAGCGGGCTCCCAGCCTTTGGTCCTCATCTTCTTTTAATAAATAAATAAATAAATAAATTTATAAATGTAGAGCTGTCTTCCGCTCTGCATTCCCTACCATGTCATCAGAATAAAAAAAATGGTGTAGCATTGTAACTCTCACATTACAACACCCCCACTAAAATTAAACACATTCTTAAAGCATTATATGGTAGGTACCGGTAGGCCTGGATGGGTTCATGAGGTCAATGAGTCACAAAAGAGATAAGTGTGTCAGGGGAAAGTTAATCGATCTAAAGTGCCTCTATTCTGTAACACCTGCTGCTGGTTTCCTCTTCATTGTCGCACAAAACTATCATCACAATACACTTACCAAAATTCCTCAATGGTACACTAAATTTGTCACCTCACCCAGCGCTTCTTGAAAGATGATCATTGAACTCATTCATTATATAAATTTACAATTGGTGGTAAGTACATTTTTCTACCCCAATATATTTTACCATTAGCCTAATATTACAATAATAAAGACGTAGATGAGATAAGGAACATAATTCATAGTTTCTTTTGAGTTTAACTGCAATCGTGTCAGGCATTTCCGGGGCTCCAAGGTCAGCTGATGAAACCAACCCGCTTATCGGTACCCACTTGTGGCGCCACTTCTACCATCACCGCCACCTACTATCAACCACACACAGATGAACCACCCACAGTCCACTATCAAACAACCACTTCTCGTCCACATAGTTCACCATCATAACTTTAGACTGAGACTTTACACGTAGGTAGATGTTTGTGAAACCTTCGACTTCATGCCCGTAGACTATATTGAGGGAAGGGAAGAGGAGGGAATGGTGCTTGAGATGTGAGAGGGAAGGCAAGCTGTTCTCAGAGGTGAATTATGTATGACTACGTAGAAATATATATATATATATATATATTATTATTTTTTTTTTTTTTTTTTTTTTTTACGGTATATTGAGAAAGTTGTTGGCAAGAAGCCCGTTCAAGGTTAATACTATATTGTGACAGTTCCAAGATTACGTCCAATTTCGTTTAAAGATGCACATACACATTGCGTGTGAAAACACATTAGTCGTGGTGAAGGAGAAAGATGGATGGAGGTAGTGTGTTCAAGAGTTAACCAGTTAAGCAAGATTCCGAGAAGAGCAGAGAAAAGACAAATTATTTTTTATGGGCAAGGCAACAGAAAAGACAATATTAATTATTTATGGTTGTGCCTGGAAATATGACGAACAAATCATTAGCTCATAGTCAGATAATGTTGATACACAAGCCTCTTGGAGGTAGGTCATTGCATAAGATAATGGTTCAAATACTAAACGAATTTAAAGACATCTCTTATAGTAATACGTAAAATAACTCCCAACAAGTGAAAACAAACGTTCAATACAAGTTACGTTAATCTTTGCCAATATCAAATTCTAAACACACATTACATCAACTCCACCTACCACCAGCGGTCTCATGACATTGAAACAACCTTTGCCAGACGTCGTGAGGGATTATGCGTTGTTTATTTCGATTGGGACTCCCAGAATAGAGTTGCATATCACCTAGGCCTAACCGAGAGAAATGGGGTTTTGTGAAGGGAAATTATTACACACACAATACCATTACCTACCAAGTCCTTCTCCAGGCTGCATATTTCCGTTCTTTATATGTGCTCGTCTCAATACCACTGCCGGCCAATTTAGTTAGGTTTGGTTGGGTTCGGTTATAGTTCCTTACATTCGTTTACGTCTGTTAAAATGACCAGGGAAAAACAATGTTTCAAAGAATATCCTATGGTTAGTTTTATGGCTGTAGTACAACCCAAGTGTCATTTTTCATTTTCTTGCCTTTTGGCCCAGGCTGAGACGAGATCGAATACAGAACAGAAATATGGTCCCTGGCTGAATCACTGTCTCTTCTTTCCCTTGTCGCTCGCTCACACACACACACCTCGTCACCCTCTCTCCCTGACCTAAACCAGTCTCTTGTGGCGCAATGGTGGCCCTGGGGTGAAGGGTAAGGCAAGCAATGTGCAAGTAGGAGGGAGGGAGGGAGGGAGGGAGAGGGACAGGAACGGAGGGAGGGAGAAAGGGACAAACAGAAAAGGAAACATATTTAGTGTATGAGAAGAAAGAAATGAGACAATACATTAACTTTTTGGTAAACTTCTCGATGTATAGGTGGGGTAGACATAGATAGCTTCTGCATATTAAGAAGAGAAGCGGGAGGGAGGAAGATCAAGGCATAGGTAACGTCCGAGACACAAGGTAGAGGCTAACAGAGCAAGGAGTGTGAGTAAGTTTGTCTGTATCATGAAGGGAGGTGGGAGGGAGGGTGCAGCAATGATTCAGCTCTCAAGTGTTTTCAAAGTGGATAGCTGTGGAAGGGTGGGGGAGGGAACTGTGTACGAATAGGGGAAGATGAAGGTGAAAGGGTGCGTGTACGAATGCGGGGAGAAGTGGAGATATATGGGAAGATTGTATACGAATGGGGGGAGAAGTGAGAATTAAGAGAAAACAAGCATGATAAATAAAAATGAATGATAAATGAGAAGGAAACAATAACAGACAATGAAACGAGGTAATAGTCAATGAAAGAATGTAATTGAAGAGGAAGAATTAAAACCGACCTAAGCCTAGAAGACCTTGTAGCACGAGGAAGGAGATGGAAAGAAGGAACAGCAAGCACGAAGGAAATAGAAGGAAATTAAGGACAGCTGAAGAATTGTAAAGGAGTGGCTCAGGTCCAAAGGGTCGCCTAAAACCTTGAAAGTACTACCCAAGAGGATGAGAGAGAAGGAAAGGATAAAGGGTGTGGGTGATGATGTAAGAGGTAAGGGAAGGAGGAGGAGGAAAGAGGGAGGGAAGAGTAAATAAACCCTTCCCTTGTCTCCACCTCCTCCCTTCCTGCACTCTCTCTTTACAGTGATATATTCCCTCTCCACGAAACGATTCCCTTCTCCCACGTACTCCCCTTCCTACTTCAATATATAAAATAGGGTGACGTAGGATATTTCATACACACACACACACACACAGAGTGAATGCAAATGTTAGCAAATATGACTCATAGATCACATACCTCTGACATTGCCATCATTATGATTAAACCACCACATCTATTATCAATACTACCACTACCTCCATTATCACCACTATCATTTCCACCACTCCTACTTCCATTACTACAACCATAATAATTACCACCACACCTACTTCCATTATTACAACCATAATCATTACCAACACTACTACCTCCATTACTACCACTATCATTCCCAACACTCCTCAACATCACCATCACTACCACCATTATTACAACCACAATAATTGCCACCACTACTACCATTATCATTCCCAACACTCCTACCATCACCACACTACCACCATTATTACAACCACAATATTTGCCACGACTACAATCCTTATATTATCACCGCCATAACCCCATTATCAATAATTCAACAGGACCAGGATAGACACAGACACACCACCTCACGTGAGACAGGTAGGTTAGGACAGCAAGTAGGCCACCTGACTCCCACAGATGGTCTCTCTCTCTCGCTCTCTCTCTCAACCGATGTTTCCGTGTCAGCATGTGTGTTCTTATATTGTGTTTGCGGGAGTGAGTAATATGCTCTTTAATTCCCGTCTCCAAGGACATGCTTACCATACCGTACTTTAAGACAATGCAACGTGTGTGTGTGTGTGTGTTTGTGTGTGTAAGTTCGATAAGAGATCCGTAAATCAACAACCAATCGCGACGGTCTGTTATCTTTAATCAGTCCCGTCGGCTCCTACAATTATCATGACTCATTAATATTCAAACAGTACTGTCTTCACACTTCACCTGATAACGGTAATATGGCGGCAAATTCCACAACTGTCACCAGGTAACCGTAATCAAGAATCCCGGAAGAAAGCCTTGTTTATTATGTGTCGGGCTCCACATAGGTCTGGTCAAAATTGCTTCATAATTTGTTTGCGAGTTGGTCGAGTCGACTTGCGTGTATCTGAACTGTCATATTTCTGTTTTTTATCTATTCTGATTAAAACATTCTTTATATATCGCGAGTTTACATAATCGGCCAGATTAGCCTATTCCATATATTTATCACTACGTTACAGACCGAGAGCATTACGTAGGGAATGACAACACCCTAATTATAATTATGAATAGGCAATAGAGGATTGACGTGGAAGAGAATACTGATACAACTAAACCTAAACTAAGTGAAGTAGGCTGTTCTGGAAATTATAAAAAAGTCTCGACCTTCAAGCAGTTTGGTAATATGGACTCTGACGACCTTCCATTATCTCCACATAAAGGAACAGACAGGCATGCGGATGTGGGAGATTAAAGTGATAACCAAACCTACACAACAAAAGAGAGAGAGAGAGAGAGAGAGAGAGAGAGAGAGAGAGAGAGAGAGAGAGAGAGAGAGAGAGAGAGAGAGAGAGACGCCATACAGTAATGACCAACAGCTGTGTCCTGGACAAATATCTCCCTAAAACCCGCCATCCGACACCTCTGGCCATGACTCACTTAACATACACACAGGGGAAGGAGGAATAGTGTGTGTGTGTGTGTGTTGGGGGGAATCTCCTCCCCCATCCACCCGCATGTATGATTCATCTCATTAAGTATTCCTATGAGATACATAATTATTTACGGTACCTCATTTGGACAATTTGTTTGATGCAATACAACTATTTAATGTACTGGATTACTTCCTGTACATCTACCGGAATTTAAATTTATAAACTCTCAAAATAAAAACATAACAGGTCTGCCCTCAATATACTGTACACATGTAGGCAATACTCCAGCTGTGAGAACTCGCGTACTAATTATTGTGGTTTAGGTGTGACTGAACGGAAGGGCTACGGATTCCTCTAAATTGAACCAGAAAACAGTTTACCTGACTGAATAACCAAGTAGTGTGTCTGTTCTGTAGCAATGTTTGGAGGAACGTGTAGCCCCGGGTTTGATCACGAGAGTATTCCCTTAACCCAGATACAAGCGATTAAACTATATTACCATGCATGATTAATAACGCCAGATGATCGCTTCTTATCGATAAATTGGAGATTCCCTCAAAATATGCCAAGAAAAATACATTATCACTGTGGTCGTCTGTTTTCTGACAAAGTTTAGAGAAATCAGTCCCCCCCCCCCAACATGATCGTCTTTCCTTAACCCTTCATAGAGGCGGTGGGTGGGTGGGTGGGTGAGTTAGCAGAAAGTTCTTATTACTCTACTTCAATCTCAATCTCTTCTGCCTCATGAATCATACTTTCTTTACTACCGTCTCTCTCTCTCTCTCTCTCTCTCCATGAATTTATCTGAACTAGCGGATGGCAATAGGACCAAAACGTCACATTCAGGTTTTTTTTTTTTAGCGACATATGGATTAATAATATTGGTCAAATCTTCCTCTCACGTGCTGTAACATATCACTGATGACAGGTAATGAAACAAGAGATTAAGGTGTACATTATCAGGTGGATGATGGAAGAATAGATTGTACAAAGAGCCTGATAACACTGATGACCGGTAATGAAGTAATAGATTATCGTGTACATATCAGATGAGTCACACACACACACACACACAAACTCGAGCCTTGCAGTTTCACACACTACTGTTTTCTTATCTGTGAGAATTTCAGTACTTATATGCAGGTCAAGTGCGAGATATGATTATAGTGCTTTCTTTTTAATATTTCTGCATAGTTTGATTATTGAGTTTTCTTTCCATAGGCTTCCTCTTATAGTAAACATTTGACTTTTCCCTATTTAGTTGGTGAGATTAATTCTGTCCTTGTATCATTTTCTACCTGTGTGTCTGGGTCAAGTACGTAGGTTGTGGTCAGGTTGTTTATTCTCCCCACAACTTAATAAACAAGGCCAATCCTGCAGCCAACAACAACAACAAAACTGTACGTGCCCATGTGGTGTATACTGGGGGGTTTTAATTGGGTCTCCCTCCTCTACCTCATGTATTGTGTTGTGTAGGGAACCTTTAAGGGGGTAATTCACTTTTGTTTCATTGAAGTGCCATGATTCCTCCAAAGTATGCCAGGAAACAGGTCCAGATGAAAAAAAATAATGGTCTTCTGTTGCTTGGAATAGTTTGGAGGAATAAGTTGCTCCATATTTGCCAACACTGTACTTCCCCCTTAATAAATGCCCAGTTCAATGGTGGGCAGTCCGTGATCACACATAAATAGTCTTGTGTTTGTGCCACTAACAGCAGCTTGTTTATCGGCTATACAGGGTATATGATATATTATTGATATGTCCACACACACAGTTTGTAACCATGTCATGACTTATGGGTTTTATAATAACTACACACTACATACACACATCTGGGTATATGATATGATATTAATTTTGTATGTACAACACAAAATAATGTTGTAATTCTTCATTTTTCCAGGCACAACGAAGAGTAGATTTTTTTGTTATCTTTTTGCTGTTACATGCCAAATCATTTAGGTTACACCAACATATTTGCATGTGTGTGTGAAATGGTAACAACGGTGCTGCATGTTAACAAGACTCTACCTTCATTGCAACGTCACTCTCCATACTCTCAATATTAAACTAAAATAACTAATGATCCACACCTTCCCTGTAGCTGGCACAACTTATTACACGTGGCAACACAACTTCACTTAATGAACCACTACATATAATAATTATCACCATCCAACCTCCAACTGGACCAAATATGTGTGCAGCCAATGATTCACCCTCGTGTCAAGGATATATTATACAGTATTATGAGCTTTGCTTGGTGTATCACCCGAGTCGGGACGGTACACGTCTTATATATATATATATATATATATAAGCTAGTGGCTGGGGCCGAAGGGGTGCCGAAACCCTTAAAGTATTGCCCACATCACCAATGCAGGCAATACCCCCCCTACGGGGCAAAAGGAAAGGAGGTGGAGGAGGGACGGCAACTACGAAGGAAATAGGAGGTACAGTTGAAGAATATTAAAAGAATAGCTCGGGTCCGAAGGGATGCCCAAATCTTTACAAAGCATTAATAAAAATTAATTCCTGCTTACCAGTTGTACCATGTTGGCTGAGTGGTGAGGTCTGTTCGATTTATCTATATGTATTTATCTTTCCTGAAACAAAGACGCGGATTTGAGAACAGGTGGTTGGCAGGAAGTGGAGGGGGGAGGGGTTGGGAGGGGACGGCAGAGAGAGAGAGAGAGAGAGAGAGAGAGAGAGAGAGAGAGAGAGAGAGAGAGAGAGAGAGAGAGAGAGAGAGAGAGAGAGAGAGAGAGAGAGAGACCACTGCAAAAGAGATAGAATGGATAAGACAACAATGGAGAAAAGTCTGTGTTAAGAATCCGAGAACATTTTAAAATTACGAATGTCCAAAACTTTTGAGCGAATTTGGGAAGCGAAGCGAGACGAGTAAATTGGACATAGTGGAAGAAAAAGATTACGGGATATGACAAGTAAAAGAAAATGACACCGAGTTGAAATAAAAATACCAAGATAAAAGAATTTGGGAGTGTCAAATGAAAGGAAATGCAGTGACAAGTATAGATTATGGAAGAATGAAAATCGAGATTACATAGGTTTAACGTAGAATCGAAAATGACAAAACTAAAGGAAATGAAGGCCCAGGGCGGTTACGAGAAAGAAGGGAAAATTAGGGATGAGAAAAAGCAGCTGAAAAGAGAATACGGTCATGTAACACGAAATATAGAAAAAATAAACATAATGAAACTGAGAAAACTGAATAGAGTGAGGACCGGGTACGAGAAAGGGAATGAGGGACACATAAAGAAAGGAGCCGGAGGGAAAGATCTGTCGGTAGAGAAAGGGAGGAAGGGAAGGAACCAGGGAGGGGACAGTAGGGTAAGGAAGGATCTAGGGTGAGGAGGGATGGGTGGGGCGAGGCGAGGCGTGTGTGAGTCAGAGTGTGTCCTGGTGAGACGGTTAGGGCGGGTATGTTCCACCTAACACATCCCACTCTCCTTCAATCTCTCATACTCTCTCTGACCACATCACATCTAACACACTTTCCTTCATCCCTTGCTGCACATCACAAGTCTCTTACACAGTGCTCGTTCAATATTTCATAACTGATCTGTCTTCTAAGTTTCTTTTTCGAAAACTTCTGATAACTTTTTGAAAATTCAAATTCACAGGCCATTTCCTGCCTCTTCCTTTTTAATGTTGCAATCCATAATTTACAACCACGAGCATCATCGAAAATTGTTGAACGATTTGTTCACATCACAAGTTCAGAGTATTCAAGAATATATTTTTTCCAAGTAGGATATTTCCGTTCCGTTACAACCGTTATTACTAATTTAAACACAGCAAGCAGCATCAAAGCGCAAACACCCGGAACATCAATAATATAACAAAAACAGAACCCAAACGAAAATTGGGATGAAGGAGAAACAGATGGACACAAACAAACAAATAAATAAACAAACAGTCAGACAGACGAGGAGCGAACGTGTGTTCGATGCGCGGGTCTGTTCAAAAGTGGCAACCTGGCTGGTGGGTTGGGTTCTCAGCGTGTCGGGTGGTGGTGGTGGTGCCTGGGAGCCGGCCGGTAACACTCCCTTCTTCCATGCCCCTCCTCCCCCACACCACTCCACTCCCTCTCCTTCCTCACCCACCGTCCTTCCTCCCTTTCCACCCACCCCCCTTCTCTCCCCTCCCTCCCTTCTGCACCCTCTCCCTCCGTCCTTCCTCCCCCTTCTCTACCATTCTTTCTCCACTCTCTCCTTCCAATCCTCCCTCACTTCCATTCCCCCCTTTCTCCTCCCAGCTGTCCCCTGCCATCCTACTTTCCTACTCGCCAGCTGGTCTCCTCCCAACTATCCCTCTCCCTTCGTTCCCCCCTTACCCTCTTCTCTTCGTCCTCCTTTTATCTCTTCCTACTCCACTCTCCCCTTCCTACCCCTACCCTCCCTCTTTCGTCCTTCACTTTGCCTCACTGCCCACCCACACAACCCCTCCCCCCATTCCAACTCTCCTCTCCTCTCTCTCTCTCAGTCTATTTCCCTCCTCCATCTCCTCTCCCTCTCCACGATTTACCTTTGCCCTCTCGCTTCATGTCCCACTCTCCTTTCACCTCTCCTCTCTCACCCTCATCTTCCAAAACTCTCTTCTTGACTATACTTCCAAACAGCCTTGCAAGAACCTAAAACAAAAATGTGTTGCTGTTTGACTGTCCTCTGTATTCCTATAGCTTATACTGTACAGAATATCTCCTTTCCATTTGTTATTCGTATCTCCCCACAATCTTTTCATCTACTTACATTTTCTACTATGTAACTTTTCACGCCACCTCACCTTCATCACTCACTCCACTATATTCTTTTCCTTCTCTTTTCCACCAACATCCGTCCCTCCACATCCTATGCATCTCTTCACGTCTCTCCAACCATTTCCTCTTGCCAATTTGTATGTGTGTTTATATAATGTAGCTATTTTTCCTCCTCTTCCACTGTCGCCCCTCTTGTTCCTTCTCTTCTTTGTTTGTGGTCATTTTTCTTCCTTTCTTTTTCTATTCTTCCTCTTCTTTTCTTTTACTTTACTAACATAAACTAACAACCCCACTAAGATCACTAGGTCAGTTGCTCTTTGACAGTGCTTCGGATTCCTTTGCATTCCTCTGTGACCCATTCTTCTTCTCCATGTTTTTATGTTATTTCTTACTCTTCCTCTCCTTCACCAGGCTCGCCTAATCAAGTTCTCACCACGCTTCCTCCGCCTGGCTTCTTGTAAACACTTCCTGCCCTCATCTGCGCACTCACTCCTCACTTCTCTGCTCTGCTCTGCTCCTCTTCTCATTATCTCTTCTCTTCGTTTCTTGTTCCTCATCTTTCATTTCCTCTATGCATTCCTGACATCTCATCTCATCTCATCTCTGCTCTGTTCTGTTCTGTTCTCGCTCTATACTTAACTCTCTCCCGTTTTACCATATTTATTTCGACTCTCTCCACGTACCCCTTTCCCATTTCTTCTCTCTCTCTCTCTCTCTCTCTCTCTCTCTCTCCACCACACACACACCTTAGGACAACTGCCCTTTCCTTCACAACGTATCTGTGACAATAACAGGCAGGTCATTATTAAACTTGCAAGCATCGGGTGGTGCTTTCTGAGAGAGAGAGAGAGAGAGAGAGAGAGAGAGAGAGAGAGAGAGAGAGAGAGAGAGAGAGAGAGAGAGGTACCAGTACGTAATAGCATGTGTCAATTTATATATGTACCTGTATTTGTCATTTATCTGATATACAGCTGAGGTCAAATAGTGTCATCACACATTACATAGGGGTGACAAGTAAATAACGGTACCACATCACTGTTTCCATGTGGGATTACGATAATGTAGTGTAATAGCTTGTAAAGCATTCGTCACTAATGAGTAAACAATACCTTGGTAGGATGAGTGTAAATAATGAGTGTGGGAAACATGGTGAGCACAGAGAATCAATCATTAGCCCTCCAATTCGTCCACAACAGATGACGCCCATAACCCACGTATATGTACCACGTAGAGGAATCTAGTTCAGCTTGCTTCAAGATGGATCCTATAAAATATGTGTGTGTGTGTGTGTGTGTGTGTGTGTGTTGGGGAGGGAGGAATGGGGGAGGATAAGAGGGAAGGCAGCAGTAGGGGGTGGGTGGTAAGGTACAGTAGATTAAGGGAGGGAGGAAGGAAGGGCGAGGGGAGGGAAAGGAGGGGGGCTGGGTGATTACAGACCGGAAGAGAAGATATCGTAACGAGGGGGGAGGAGGGTTGGAGAAGAGATAAGGAAGCGGGGAAGGAGGGTGAGGAGTGATAATGCGCAGGTGTAAGGGACATGGAGAGAAGATTAGGAAGGAAGGAAGGATGAAAGGAAGGAATATAAGTTGAAAAGGAAGGGAGATGGTAGACAGAGGAAGGAGGATGCGGAGGAAGGAGCAGGTGTTGGACGAGGAAACTGAAGGTAGAAAAGGTCAAAATAATGCTTGAGGGGAGGGGTTTATGGCAGGAGAAGCTACAAGGGATGGGAAAGGAGTGGAGGATGAAGAAATGGAGATGTAAAAACAATATAGAAACAACGCAGTGTTACCAATGACATATAGTGAAAGCCTTTGACAGAACATAATTTTACTCCATTTTTTTTTTTTTAGCCTTGGCAATAAAGTAACGACCCCCTCATTAACTACTTGGCATTTTCAGTAAATGTAACACAATCTAAGATAAAGTACACCCAAAATTTACAAAACTGGTACATATCTGACTTATAAACACGGGAATGTACGCGAAACTTTTAAGTAAGATCATACTTCTTAGCAGGGAATTGGTACTGTACATATTCATCAGGATAAAAGTAAACGCACTATATTATAAGGTAAGGGTAAAGTTATGTAACAAAGAGAGTGGAGACAGCAATCACACAGGTTGCCATACTAGTTCTTGCTGTACAGTAAACATACCAGTCTCTCTCTCTCTCTCTCTCTCTCTCTCTCTCTCTCATACATTTACACTTACATATAGACACGTACTCATACACTTATTTACATGTACTCTTTCTTATATATACACACAGAGAGGACAAGTGTTGTGGGTATATGTTTCTAGGGATGTATTACGTATGTCTGGAATGTTGGTTTGCGAGATGGTTGGTTGGTTGTTTGTTTGTTTGAGTGAGGAGAAGCAAAGAGCCAAACAAATAGATAATGAGTGAACCAGAACAAGTATGTTATAAGTAATGTCTAGCGTTACTCGACCTTGCACTCAACCTCACCTTTCCGCTACAGACCTGACTGATATCTACATCACATCTGTGTTAACCTCATTTAACATCTGCTCTCACTAACCTCTTACTGAAATCTGGAACTCCATCTTACTTCTACACTAACCTCTTATTGATATCTGAACCTCCATCTTACCTCTACACTAAACGTTTACCTCTACACTCACTAACCTTTAACCTATATAATTTTGCTCTCACTACCCTCTTGCACAAATCTTCCTACTACACTAACTTTTTACCTCTACTCTCACTAACCTCTGTTCTGATACTTGAACTTTGATCACACCTCTAACCTTTTACCTCTACTCTCAAATCCATCGCCACCCAAATCTTTTTCCTCCTCCACTCACTCACCCTACCCACCACCCACTCTTGTCTTCCACCAACCACTTTCTACCAGTACTCACCCACTCTCCTTCTCCACCCACCACTTCCACCCTTCTCCTCCTCAGTCACCCTCACCTGCACAACACTCCCTCTCTTTTGTTGTGTTCTGTCCTTCCCGGAAACCTTTATGCAATTAGACAAACACAAAACAATTCACGCTTGCCTGAATGTAAACAGAGGACGCAAACACCCTAACCACAAACTCAAAACAACACAACCAAACGCACAACAACATCTGATATCTACTGAGCAACTTATATTCACAACAACACAATACCATAACTCTAGAATTATGTACGCTGCAACCACGAAAATACAACATTATTTGATACATATACAAGCATCTGATATTTACAACACACTAACTTTTCATTACTGCAATAAACAGTGACAAAACCGTCAACATTACCTTCTCAGCGAGTTTATGTTTGAAGTGTGTGTGTGTGTGTGTGTGTGTGTATTATTATCTCCGGTAATAGTAATCGTGTTGATGTGTGGAGAGAGAGAGAGAGAGAGAGGAGAGAGAGAGAGAGAGAGAGAGAGAGAATGGAGGTCTGTCTTCTCATCTCTTGCCTTGTCTTACGTCCGGGTGAACAGTGCCCTTACAACACACACACACACAAACACACACTAAGGACTTGTGGGCCCGATTGTTGTAAGGATATTGATAACTTGTGTGTGTGTGTGTGTGTGTGTGTGTGTGTGTGTGTGTGTGTGTGTGTAAGTGGGCCACCTCATCATTCATTCATTCATTCATCCATTCAGTGAGTCAATAAGTCAATCCATCTGTTATTCACTCATTTATTCACCCATCTAGTCTACTCGTCAGTCAGTCAGTCGTTTAAGAAGGACAATGGTGAGTCTTTAGTGCTATGTTTTCTTTCTCATTCCCCTACCCCTACTCCTCCCCCCTTTTTCTTTCTTACTTTCTTTAATTTTATCTTGTTTTATACTTCACACCTTATTTATTACTCTCTCTCTCTCTCTCTCTCTCTCTCTCCTCTCTCTCTCTCTCTCTCTCTCTCTCTCTCTCTCTACCTCCGTTCTTCTTCTCTGTTCCCCCCCCACCCCCACCCTACCCTCCACCAGCCGGATGAGGAAGAATGTAATTACGACAGAGAGAGAGAGAGAGAGAGAGAGAGAGAGAGAGAGAGAGAGAGAGAGTTGGTTGCCTTGAAGCTCTTACCACAACAACAACAAAAAAAAAAATGTATACACACTATGTATTTCCAATGACTAAGTTTCAAAGCATGACAAGTATTACATCAAGAATTCCTATATATTCAGGACACCGGTACCGGGTTCGAGTCCTGATAAGATAAGTACAGTACAGCTATTACGCCACCTTTTTTTTTTTTGAGATGGCGAAAATGTACCCACTCCCTCATTCGATACATTGGCTTTTTCGGTAAATGTAATGATGTAGTTTGAATTAGCTTACATTAATGTCTACCAAACTATACCCACACATTAACATAACTACATACACACACACTCACACACAAAGACACACACTCATACCTCATCAAATCAAACATAGTAGCTTACATAAATATCTACCAAACTATATCTAACACACATTAACATAACTACATACACACACACACACACACTCACACACAAAGACACATACTCCTACCTCATCAAATCAAACATAGTAGCTTACATAAATATCTACCAAACTATATACACACACATTAACATAACTACATACACACACACACACACACTCACACACACTCCTACCTCATCAAATCAAACTTAGTAGCTTACATAAATATCTACCAAACTATATACACACACATTAACATAACTACATACACACACGCACACACACTCACACACAAAGACAGAAACTCCTACCTCATCAAATCAAACATAGTAGCTTACATAAATATCAACCAAACTACAGTATATACACACACAAACACAACTATAAACACACGCACATAAAGACACACACTCCTACCTCATCAAATCAAACATAGTAATGACGTCAGTATTCAGGTGACGTCATCTCCCCCCCCCAGATACACACTCCACACGTGTTCCTATAAAATTGTGAAATAAACGTGTCTATAATCGCATAAATGAAGAGAACGTGGTTGTCAAGCGAACGAGGGGGTGAACGTGAGATGTGTAAAACAATGGAACTACTTGAGTACATTTTTCATTCGCCAATTATGAATGATTAGAGAGAGGGAGAGGGAGAGAGAGTTGGAGGAGGGAGGGAAGGAGGGAGCGAGAGAAAGTTGGAGGAGGGAGGGGAGGGGAGGGGAGGGAGGGAGAGGGAATAAGAGGAAGGAAAGAAACTGAGAGGCCAGAGGAGAGGATGGGAAAGCGAGAAGGGTTGGGGGGGTCATAGAGTGCGTAAGATGAGCAACATGTGGGTGGCTGGGTGGGGGAAGGAAGGGGGGATGACAAGCAATGTAGTGGTTGGGGTTTGTAGGGTAACTCTGTGTGTGTGTGTGTGTGTGTGTGTGTGTGTGTGTGTGTAAAGAATGAGAGAAGTAGGGAGGGGTTAAAGAGGATAATGGGGGAAAGGAAAAGGGAGGATGACAAGGGAGATACGGAAACAGAGAGAGGGAGGGGGGGATAAGGGTGAGGGGGAGGAAGGGAGAGTTACCATGTGGCGACCGTTGAGGTGGTTGCTGACTCACCATCCATCTCTCTCTCTCTCTCTCTCTCTCTCTCTCTCATTTTCTTGCATATATCAAACTACTAAATGTATCAGATCAAATGGTGTGTCCTCCATTCATATGAAAAATTAAAAAGCGGAATTGGAAAATATTATATAAAATGTGATGAAAGAAGAAACCATCCAGTTATTAAAAGTAGGATAGAAAATTAATATAAAACATTTTATCATTTATCTCAATTGAGCATTTATGTGTAATGCAGGGTTATCCATTAATAATTCTGCCAATATTATTATTATTATTATTATTATGACACTTGTAAACAGTGGAGGTTGAACTGATTCCTCCAAATCAGATTCCCAACTCATCGACTTTAGTATTGTACAGTTGGACACATGAATGGGTGGTACAGCCCAGGTGAAAGATATTTGTCCCATTTGAGTAACCAGTGTCTATTATCAGGTACTTTCTTTTTATTACCATCCTCAATACTGACTTCTGTCCCT